>ARYC01010859.1:0-19089 GCA_000711775.1 Oxytricha trifallax
TTTGATAAGAAAACCCTACCAATTTGATAAGAAAACCCGATCAAATTTAATATATTGAAAAAGTTGTAAGAAATTAAATTTACTTCAATATAATACTAAAATCCTTAATAAATTTAGAAAACCTAGAAATCCTTTTTATTAAGTAAGAAAACTATACTAAAACAATTAATTAATTACTACCTTTGGTTTCTCTCTGGGTTTTGGTGGAAAGGTGTCTCTGGGTTTTCATATAATAGTAAACACATTAAAAACCTTATATAGCGCGGTCTCTTTGGCTTTGGAAGTTTGACCTTGGGTTTTCATGCACTTCGCATTGGGTTTTCATACGTGACGCAATACGCAGAGTCTTCGCTTCGCTCAGGACTCGCGTCCCATTCCTATTAAAATTGCTTCGTTTTTGGCTTACCCGTAGGGTTTTGGCCAGGCAGCCATTCAGGTTATCTATTAAAAGAAAAAGTTGTTTTCTATTTATTAGTTGGCTTTCATTGAAATGGTTTTTTTTATATGGATAAGTATTTTAAGTTTTATTGAAAATCATTTTATTAAGAACTTTGAGTTTTTATAATAATTATTGAAAAATTTAGATATTTCGCTGACTGGGGTTTTGATATCTTTATGTTGCGGTTTTGGGGTTTTTTTTTTCCCCATGGATTTTTTTCTCAAAAGTTACTGGAAATGGTATATTCACCCCACTATCGACTATTGAGATTCTTAAAAAGCATGTGGGCAAGTTTTTTATTTTTTCATCTGACTATGATATGATAAGTGTTTGTTATATTCTTAATAGGGGTTTTGGGGACACTCATAGACCACAAAACTTGCGCATTTTTTCCTGGAGAGTATTTTCTTGATCTAACGCTACAGGATACACATTTAATCTATCCTGAGTTCAACTTGACTAGTTAGAGCTACTACAGATTCGTGGTTGAGGAGATATGACAAGAACAAAAGTCAATTTTCAACAAATTTTTAAAAAAGATGCAAAAACTTTCAAAATAGGTCATTTTACTCGAATTTGAATATTTTAAAAAATTCTTATTAGTTAAATAATTAAAAAAATTTAAAAGTTAAAAAATTTGGAAAAAAGTATGCTTCACTCGACATATATCCTCGAAAAATGGGATCAAAACATAGTGTTAAAGAAAATATTTTCAGATTCCTGACTACTACTCATGAACATTTAAAGTTATCTATAAATAATCTCATTTTATGTTAAAAATTAAAAGAAACCGTAAATATACAAGAGATTCATAAGAAAGATAAAAATAATTAGTAATTCATAAATAATCCAAGAATGGTGACTACTTACCCATTAAATGGACAAAAACCCAGAAAACCCTACAATTTTGATAAGAAAACCTGACCAATTTGATATGAAAACCCGATAAATTTAAATAAATCGAAAAAGTTGAAAAAAATAATCTATACTTTTTTCAATATGTTACTAAACTCTTAATAAATTGCTCAAAACCTTAAAAGCTCTTTATTTTATAAGAAAACCCTACTATAATAAATATTTAATTAGTCTCTTTGGTTTCTCTCTGGGTTTTGGTGGAAAGGTGTCTCTGGGTTTTCATATATTCATAAAGACATTTAAATCCTTATATATTACATTCTCTTTGGCTTTGCAAGTTTGACCTTGGGTTTTCATGCACTTCGCTTTGGGTTTTCATGCGTGACTCAATACGCAGAGTCTTCGCTTCGCTCAGGACTCGCGTCATTCTATATAAAAATTAACAGATCTTTGGCTTACCCGAAGGGTTTTGGCGTCAGCCTTTTTTCAGGTTATCTATTTTAAGAAAAAGTTGTTTTCTATTTATTAGTTGGCTTTCATTGAAATGGTTTTTTTTATATGGATAAGTATTTTAAGTTTTATTGAAAATCATTTTATTAAGAACTTTGAGTTTTTATAATAATTATTGAAAAATTTAGATATTTCGCTGACTGGGGGTTTTGATATCTTTATGTTGCGGTTTTGGGGTTTTTTTTTTCCCCATGGATTTTTTTCTCAAAAGTTACTGGAAATGGTATATTCACCCCACTATCGACTATTGAGATTCTTAAAAAGCATGTGGGCAAGTTTTTTATTTTTTCATCTGACTATGATATGATAAGTGTTTGTTATATTCTTAATAGGGGTTTTGGGGACACTCATAGACCACAAAACTTGCGCATTTTTTCCTGGAGAGTATTTTCTTGATCTAACGCTACAGGATACACATTTATCTATCCTGAGTTCAACTTGACTAGTTAGAGCTACTACAGATTCGTGGTTGAGGAGATATGACAAGAACAAAAGTCAATTTTCAACAAATTTTAAAAAAAGATGCAAAAACCCTAAAAATAGGGCATTTTACTCGAATTTTAATATTTTTAAAAATTCTTATTAGTTAAATAGTTAAAAAAATTTAAAAGTTAATAAATTTCGAAAAAAGTATGCTTCACTCGACATATATCCTCGAAAAAAGGGATCAAAACATAGTGTTAGAAAAAATAATTTCAGATTCCTGACTACTACTCATGAACATTTAAAGTTATCTATAAATAATCTCATTTTATGTTAAAAATTAAAAGAAACCTTAAATATACATGATATTCATAAGAAAGATAAAAATAATTAGTAATTTAAAAATGTTATTAAAATTAGTGAGTACTTACCCATAAAATTTAAACAAAACCCTGAAAACCCGACCATTTTGATAAGAAAACCCTACCAATTTGATAAGAAAACCCGATCAAATTTAATATATTGAAAAAGTTGTAAGAAATTAAATTTACTTCAATATAATACTAAAATCCTTAATAAATTTAGAAAACCTAGAAATCCTTTTTATTAAGTAAGAAAACTATACTAAAACAATTAATTAATTACTATCTTTGGTTTCTCTCTGGGTTTTGGTGGAAAGGTGTCTCTGGGTTTTCATATAATAGTAAACACATTAAAAACCTTATATAGCGCGGTCTCTTTGGCTTTGGAAGTTTGACCTTGGGTTTTCATGCACTTCGCATTGGGTTTTCATACGTGACGCAATACGCAGAGTCTTCGCTTCGCTCAGGACTCGCGTCCCATTCCTATTAAAATTGCTTCGTCTTTGGCTTACCCCAAGGGGTTTTGGCGTCAGCATTTTTTCAGGTTATCTATTAAAAGAAAAAGTTGTTTTCTATTTATTAGTTGGCTTTCATTGAAATGGTTTTTTTTATATGGATAAGTATTTTAAGTTTTATTGAAAATCATTTTATTAAGAACTTTGAGTTTTTATAATAATTATTGAAAAATTTAGATATTTCGCTGACTGGGGTTTTGATATCTTTATGTTGCGGTTTTGGGGTTTTTTTTTTCCCCATGGATTTTTTTCTCAAAAGTTACTGGAAATGGTATATTCACCCCACTATCGACTATTGAGATTCTTAAAAAGCATGTGGGCAAGTTTTTTATTTTTTCATCTGACTATGATATGATAAGTGTTTGTTATATTCTTAATAGGGGTTTTGGGGACACTCATAGACCACAAAACTTGCGCATTTTTTCCTGGAGAGTATTTTCTTGATCTAACGCTACAGGATACACATTTAATCTATCCTGAGTTCAACTTGACTAGTTAGAGCTACTACAGATTCGTGGTTGAGGAGATATGACAAGAACAAAAGTCAATTTTCAACAAATTTTTAAAAAAGATGCAAAAACTTTCAAAATAGGTCATTTTACTCGAATTTGAATATTTTAAAAAATTCTTATTAGTTAAATAATTAAAAAAATTTAAAAGTTAAAAAATTTGGAAAAAAGTATGCTTCACTCGACATATATCCTCGAAAAATGGGATCAAAACATAGTGTTAAAGAAATATTTTCAGATTCCTGACTACTACTCATGAACATTTAAAGTTATCTATAAATAATCTCATTTTATGTTAAAAATTAAAAGAAACCGTAAATATACAAGAGATTCATAAGAAAGATAAAAATAATTAGTAATTCATAAATAATCCAAGAATTGGTGACTACTTACTCATTAAATTACAAAACCCTGAAAACCCGACCATTTTGATAAGAAAACCCTACCAATTTGATAAGAAAACCCGATCAAATTTAATATATTGAAAAAGTTGTAAGAAATTAAATTTACTTCAATATAATACTAAAATCCTTAATAAATTTAGAAAACCTAGAAATCCTTTTTATTAAGTAAGAAAACTATACTAAAACAATTAATTAATTACTATCTTTGGTTTCTCTCTGGGTTTTGGTGGAAAGGTGTCTCTGGGTTTTCATATAATAGTAAACACATTAAAAACCTTATATAGCGCGGTCTCTTTGGCTTTGGAAGTTTGACCTTGGGTTTTCATGCACTTCGCATTGGGTTTTCATACGTGACGCAATACGCAGAGTCTTCGCTTCGCTCAGGACTCGCGTCCCAATTAAATTTAAATTGGATCTTCTTTGGCTTACCCCAAGGGGTTTTGGCGTCAGCATTTTTTCAGGTTATCTATTAAAAGAAAAAGTTGTTTTCTATTTATTAGTTGGCTTTCATTGAAATGGTTTTTTTTATATGGATAAGTATTTTAAGTTTTATTGAAAATCATTTTATTAAGAACTTTGAGTTTTTATAATAATTATTGAAAAATTTAGATATTTCCGCTGACTGGGGTTTTGATATCTTTATGTTGCGGTTTTGGGGTTTTTTTTTTCCCCATGGATTTTTTTCTCAAAAGTTACTGGAAATGGTATATTCACCCCACTATCGACTATTGAGATTCTTAAAAAGCATGTGGGCAAGTTTTTTATTTTTTCATCTGACTATGATATGATAAGTGTTTGTTATATTCTTAATAGGGGTTTTGGGGACACTCATAGACCACAAAACTTGCGCATTTTTTCCTGGAGAGTATTTTCTTGATCTAACGCTACAGGATACACATTTAATCTATCCTGAGTTCAACTTGACTAGTTAGAGCTACTACAGATTCGTGGTTGAGGAGATATGACAAGAACAAAAGTCAATTTTCAACAAATTTTTTAAAAAGATGCAAAAACTTTCAAAATAGGTCATTTTACTCGAATTTGAATATTTTAAAAAATTCTTATTAGTTAAATAGTTAAAAAAATTTAAAAGTTAAAAAATTTGGAAAAAAGTTGCTTCACTCGACATATAGCCATTAAAAACGAGGTCAAAACATACTCTTAGGAAAAATATTTTCAAAATCCTGACTACTACTAATGAAAAAAAAAGTTATATATAAAAGCCAGAATTTATTATAGAAAACATCAAGATAAAGATAATAATTTATGAAGTTATAGAAAGGAAGATAAAATTGCTCAGTAACTCTTAATAATTAAAAAAATTTGTGAGTACTTACTCATTAAATATACCAAAACCCTGAAAACCCGCCAATTTTGATAAGAAAACCCTCACAATTTGATAAGAAAACCCGACCAAATTTAATAAATTGAAAAAGTTGTAAGAAATAATAAATACTTGAATATCTTACTAAAATACTTAATAAATATTTAAAAACATTGAAACCTTTCAATTTATAAGAAAACTCTACTAAAATAACATTTAATAACTACCTTTGGTTACTCTCTGGGTTTTGCTGAAAAGGTGTCTCTGGGTTTTCATATAATATAAAGACATAATAATTAGTAGAAAGCGCGGTCTCTTTGGCTTTGCAAGTTTGACGTTGGGTTTTCATCCACTTCGCTTTGGGTTTTCATACGTGACGCAATACGCAGAGTCTTCGCTTCGCTCAGGACTCGCGTCCCATTTTAGTTAAAATTGCTTCGTCTTTGGCTTACCCGAAGGGTTTTGGCGTCAGCATTTTTTCAGGTTATCTATTAAAAGAAAAAGTTGTTTTCTATTTATTAGTTGGCTTTCATTGAAATGGTTTTTTTTATATGGATAAGTATTTTAAGTTTTATTGAAAATCATTTTATTAAGAACTTTGAGTTTTTATAATAATTATTGAAAAATTTAGATATTCGCTGACTGGGGTTTTGATATCTTTATGTTGCGGTTTTGGGGTTTTTTTTTTCCCCATGGATTTTTTTCTCAAAAGTTACTGGAAATGGTATATTCACCCCACTATCGACTATTGAGATTCTTAAAAAGCATGTGGGCAAGTTTTTTATTTTTTCATCTGACTATGATATGATAAGTGTTTGTTATATTCTTAATAGGGGTTTTGGGGACACTCATAGACCACAAAACTTGCGCATTTTTTCCTGGAGAGTATTTTCTTGATCTAACGCTACAGGATACACATTTAATCTATCCTGAGTTCAACTTGACTAGTTAGAGCTACTACAGATTCGTGGTTGAGGAGATATGACAAGAACAAAAGTCAATTTTCAACAAATTTTAAAAAAAGATGCAAAAACCCTAAAAATAGGGCATTTTACTCGAATTTGAATATTTTAAAAAATTCTTATTAGTTAAATAGTTAAAAAAATTTAAAAGTTAAAAAATTTCGAAAAAAGTATGCTTCACTCGACATATATCCTCGAAAAAAGGGATCAAAACATAGTGTTAGAAAAAATAATTTCAGATTCCTGACTACTACTCATGAACATTTAAAGTTATCTATAAATAATCTCATTTTATGTTAAAAATTAAAAGAAACCTTAAATATACATGATATTCATAAGAAAGATAAAAATAATTAAAATTAAAATAATCAAGAATTTGTGAGTACTTACTCATTAAATTGACCAAAACCCTGAAAACCCTACCATTTTGATAAGAAAACCCGACAAATTTGATAAGAAAACCCTATCAAAATTAATATATTGAAAAAGTTATAAGAAATAATAAATAC
Source organism: Oxytricha trifallax (assembly GCA_000711775.1). Taxonomy (NCBI): domain Eukaryota; phylum Ciliophora; class Spirotrichea; order Sporadotrichida; family Oxytrichidae; genus Oxytricha; species Oxytricha trifallax. Next base: position 6,813 of record ARYC01010859.1, read on the forward strand.
TTCAATATCTTACTAAACTCCTTAATACATATTTAAAAACCTTTAAAACCTATATCAATATATATGTAAACTCTACTAAAATAAACATTTACTTACTCCTTTTGGTTTCTATCTGGGTTTTGGTGAAAAGGTGTCTCTGGGTTTTCATATAATAATAAAGACAATATAATCAGTAGAAAGCGTGATCTCTTTGGCTTTGCAAGTTTGACCTTGGGTTTTCATGCACTTCGCTTTGGGTTTTCATGCGTGACGCAATACGCTGAGTCTTCGCTTCGCTCAGGACTCGCATCCCAAACAAATTAATAATACTTCGTCTTTGGCTTACCCCAAGGGGTTTTGGCGTCAGCATTTTTTCAGGTTATCTATTAAAAGAAAAAGTTGTTTTCTATTTATTAGTTGGCTTTCATTGAAATGGTTTTTTTTATATGGATAAGTATTTTAAGTTTTATTGAAAATCATTTTATTAAGAACTTTGAGTTTTTATAATAATTATTGAAAAATTTAGATATTCGCTGACTGGGGTTTTGATATCTTTATGTTGCGGTTTTGGGGTTTTTTTTTTCCCCATGGATTTTTTTCTCAAAAGTTACTGGAAATGGTATATTCACCCCACTATCGACTATTGAGATTCTTAAAAAGCATGTGGGCAAGTTTTTTATTTTTTCATCTGACTATGATATGATAAGTGTTTGTTATATTCTTAATAGGGGTTTTGGGGACACTCATAGACCACAAAACTTGCGCATTTTTTCCTGGAGAGTATTTTCTTGATCTAACGCTACAGGATACACATTTAATCTATCCTGAGTTCAACTTGACTAGTTAGAGCTACTACAGATTCGTGGTTGAGGAGATATGACAAGAACAAAAGTCAATTTTCAACAAATTTTAAAAAAAGATGCAAAAACCCTAAAAATAGGGCATTTTACTCGAATTTTAATATTTTTAAAAATTCTTATTAGTTAAATAGTTAAAAAAATTTAAAAGTTAATAAATTTCGAAAAAAGTATGCTTCACTCGACATATATCCTCGAAAAAAGGGATCAAAACATAGTGTTAGAAAAAATAATTTCAGATTCCTGACTACTACTCATGAACATTTAAAGTTATCTATAAATAATCTCATTTTATGTTAAAAATTAAAAGAAACCTTAAATATACATGATATTCATAAGAAAGATAAAATAATTAGTATTTCGTAAAGGTTTTTAAAATTTGTGACTACTTACTCATAAAATCGTACAAAACCCTGAAAACCTTACAATTTTGATAAGAAAACCCTACCAATTTGATAAGAAAACCTGATTAAAATAAATAAATTGAAAAATGTGTAAAAAATTATAATTACTTAAATATAATACTAAAATCCTTAATATATATAGAAAACCTAGAAATACTTTATATTTGGTAAGAAAACTCTACCAAATCAAACAATTACTTACTACCTTTGGTTTCTCTCTGGGTTTTGGTGAAAAGGTGTCTCTGGGTTTTCATGAATATTCATAAAGACATTTAAATCCTTATATATTACATTCTCTTTGGCTTTGCAAGTTTGACCTTGGGTTTTCATGCACTTCGCTTTGGGTTTTCATGCGTGACTCAATACGCAGAGTCTTCGCTTCGCTCAGGACTCGCGTCATTCTATATAAAAATTAACAGATCTTTGGCTTACCCCAAGGGGTTTTGGCGTCAGCATTTTTTCAGGTTATCTATTAAAAGAAAAAGTTGTTTTCTATTTATTAGTTGGCTTTCATTGAAATGGTTTTTTTTATATGGATAAGTATTTTAAGTTTTATTGAAAATCATTTTATTAAGAACTTTGAGTTTTTATAATAATTATTGAAAAATTTAGATATTTCGCTGACTGGGGTTTTGATATCTTTATGTTGCGGTTTTGGGGTTTTTTTTTTCCCCATGGATTTTTTTCTCAAAAGTTACTGGAAATGGTATATTCACCCCACTATCGACTATTGAGATTCTTAAAAAGCATGTGGGCAAGTTTTTTATTTTTTCATCTGACTATGATATGATAAGTGTTTGTTATATTCTTAATAGGGGTTTTGGGGACACTCATAGACCACAAAACTTGCGCATTTTTTCCTGGAGAGTATTTTCTTGATCTAACGCTACAGGATACACATTTAATCTATCCTGAGTTCAACTTGACTAGTTAGAGCTACTACAGATTCGTGGTTGAGGAGATATGACAAGAACAAAAGTCAATTTTCAACAAATTTTAAAAAAAGATGCAAAAACCCTAAAAATAGGGCATTTTACTCGAATTTTAATATTTTTAAAAATTCTTATTAGTTAAATAGTTAAAAAAATTTAAAAGTTAATAAATTTCGAAAAAAGTATGCTTCACTCGACATATATCCTCGAAAAAAGGGATCAAAACATAGTGTTAGAAAAAATAATTTCAGATTCCTGACTACTACTCATGAACATTTAAAGTTATCTATAAATAATCTCATTTTATGTTAAAAATTAAAAGAAACCTTAAATATACATGATATTCATAAGAAAGATAAAAATAATAATGTAGTAGAGATAAAAGTTTCTAGAATTTGTGAGTACTTACTCATAAAAGTTAAAAAATCACCAAAACCCTACAATATTGATAAGAAAACCCTCCCAAATTGATAAGAAAACCCGATCAAATTTAATAAATCTAAAAAGTTGTAAGAAATAATATAAACTTCAATATGTTATTAATAACCTTAATAAATTTAGATTACCTTGAAATCCTTTTTATTAAGTAAGAAAACTATACTAAAACAATTAATTAATTACTACCTTTGGTTTCTCTCTTTGGGTTTTGGTGAAAAGGTGTCTCTGGGTTTTCATTCTATAGTAAAAACCTTCTAATCAGTAGATAGTACTATCTCTTTGGCTTTGCAAGTTTGACCTTGGGTTTTCATGCATTTCGCCTTGTGTTTTCATGCGTGACGCAATACGCTGAGTCTTCGCTTCGCTCAGGACTCGCATCCTATACCAATTAAATTTAAATTGGATCTTCTTTGGCTTACCCCAAGGGGTTTTGGCGTCAGCATTTTTTCAGGTTATCTATTAAAAGAAAAAGTTGTTTTCTATTTATTAGTTGGCTTTCATTGAAATGGTTTTTTTTATATGGATAAGTATTTTAAGTTTTATTGAAAATCATTTTATTAAGAACTTTGAGTTTTTATAATAATTATTGAAAAATTTAGATATTTCGCTGACTGGGGTTTTGATATCTTTATGTTGCGGTTTTGGGGTTTTTTTTTTCCCCATGGATTTTTTTCTCAAAAGTTACTGGAAATGGTATATTCACCCCACTATCGACTATTGAGATTCTTAAAAAGCATGTGGGCAAGTTTTTTATTTTTTCATCTGACTATGATATGATAAGTGTTTGTTATATTCTTAATAGGGGTTTTGGGGACACTCATAGACCACAAAACTTGCGCATTTTTTCCTGGAGAGTATTTTCTTGATCTAACGCTACAGGATACACATTTAATCTATCCTGAGTTCAACTTGACTAGTTAGAGCTACTACAGATTCGTGGTTGAGGAGATATGACAAGAACAAAAGTCAATTTTCAACAAATTTTAAAAAAAGATGCAAAAACCCTAAAAATAGGGCATTTTACTCGAATTTTAATATTTTTAAAAATTCTTATTAGTTAAATAGTTAAAAAAATTTAAAAGTTAATAAATTTCGAAAAAAGTATGCTTCACTCGACATATATCCTCGAAAAAAGGGATCAAAACATAGTGTTAGAAAAAATAATTTCAGATTCCTGACTACTACTCATGAACATTTAAAGTTATCTATAAATAATCTCATTTTATGTTAAAAATTAAAAGAAACCTTAAATATACATGATATTCATAAGAAAGATAAAAATAATTAGTAATTCATAAAGGTTTTTAAAATTGGTGAGTACTTGCCCATAAAATTGAAAAAACTCCCAAAACCCAGCCATTTTGATAAGAAAACCCAACCAATTTGATAAGAAAACCCGATCAAAATAAATAAATCGAAAAAGTTGTAAGAAATTATATTTACTTAAATATAATACTAAAATCCTTGATAAATTAAGAAAACCTAGAAGTCCTTTATATTAAGTAAGAAAACTCAATTAAAACAAACAATAACTTACTACCTTTGGTTTCTCTCTGGGTTTTGGTGGAAAGGTGTCTCTGGGTTTTCATATAATAGTAAACACATTAAAAACCTTATATAGCGCGGTCTCTTTGGCTTTGGAAGTTTGACCTTGGGTTTTCATGCACTTCGCATTGGGTTTTCATACGTGACGCAATACGCAGAGTCTTCGCTTCGCTCAGGACTCGCGTCCCATTCCTATTAAAATTGCTTCGTTTTTGGCTTACCCGTAGGGTTTTGGCGGTCAGCATTTTTTCAGGTTATCTATTAAAAGAAAAAGTTGTTTTCTATTTATTAGTTGGCTTTCATTGAAATGGTTTTTTTTATATGGATAAGTATTTTAAGTTTTATTGAAAATCATTTTATTAAGAACTTTGAGTTTTTATAATAATTATTGAAAAATTTAGATATTTCGCTGACTGGGGTTTTGATATCTTTATGTTGCGGTTTTGGGGTTTTTTTTTTCCCCATGGATTTTTTTCTCAAAAGTTACTGGAAATGGTATATTCACCCCACTATCGACTATTGAGATTCTTAAAAAGCATGTGGGCAAGTTTTTTATTTTTTCATCTGACTATGATATGATAAGTGTTTGTTATATTCTTAATAGGGGTTTTGGGGACACTCATAGACCACAAAACTTGCGCATTTTTTCCTGGAGAGTATTTTCTTGATCTAACGCTACAGGATACACATTTAATCTATCCTGAGTTCAACTTGACTAGTTAGAGCTACTACAGATTCGTGGTTGAGGAGATATGACAAGAACAAAAGTCATTTCAACAAATTTTTTAAAAAGATGCAAAAACTTTCAAAATAGGTCATTTTACTCGAATTTGAATATTTTAAAAAATTCTTATTAGTTAAATAGTTAAAAAAATTTAAAAGTTAAAAAATTTGGAAAAAAGTATGCTTCACTCGACATATATCCTCGAAAAATGGGATCAAACATAGTGTTAAAGAAAATATTTTCAGATTCCTGACTACTACTCATGAACATTTAAAGTTATCTATAAATAATCTCATTTTATGTTAAAAATTAAAAGAAACCGTAAATATACAAGAGATTCATAAGAAAGATAAAAATAATTAGTAATTCATAAATAATCCAAGAATTGGTGACTACTTACTCATTAAATTAACCAAAACCCTGAAAACCCGACCATTTTGATAAGAAAACCCTACCAATTTGATAAGAAAACCCGATCAAATTTAATATATTGAAAAAGTTGTAAGAAATTAAATTTACTTCAATATAATACTAAAATCCTTAATAAATTTAGAAAACCTAGAAATCCTTTTTATTAAGTAAGAAAACTATACTAAAACAATTAATTAATTACTACCTTTGGTTTCTCTCTGGGTTTTGGTGAAAAGGTGTCTCTGGGTTTTCATTCAGTAGTAAAGACATAATTAGCAATATAAACTGCGGTCTCTTTGGCTTTGCAAGTTTGAGCTTGGGTTTTCATGCACTTCGTTTTGGGTTTTCATGCGTGACGCAATACGCAGAGTCTTCGCTTCGCTCAGGACTCGCGTCCCAATTAAATTAATTTTACTTCGTCTTTGGCTTACCCCAAGGGGTTTTGGCGTCAGCATTTTTTCAGGTTATCTATTAAAAGAAAAAGTTGTTTTCTATTTATTAGTTGGCTTTCATTGAAATGGTTTTTTTTATATGGATAAGTATTTTAAGTTTTATTGAAAATCATTTTATTAAGAACTTTGAGTTTTTATAATAATTATTGAAAAATTTAGATATTTCGCTGACTGGGGTTTTGATATCTTTATGTTGCGGTTTTGGGGTTTTTTTTTTCCCCATGGATTTTTTTCTCAAAAGTTACTGGAAATGGTATATTCACCCCACTATCGACTATTGAGATTCTTAAAAAGCATGTGGGCAAGTTTTTTATTTTTTCATCTGACTATGATATGATAAGTGTTTGTTATATTCTTAATAGGGGTTTTGGGGACACTCATAGACCACAAAACTTGCGCATTTTTTCCTGGAGAGTATTTTCTTGATCTAACGCTACAGGATACACATTTAATCTATCCTGAGTTCAACTTGACTAGTTAGAGCTACTACAGATTCGTGGTTGAGGAGATATGACAAGAACAAAAGTCAATTTTCAACAAATTTTAAAAAAAGATGCAAAAACCCTAAAAATAGGGCATTTTACTCGAATTTTAATATTTTTAAAAATTCTTATTAGTTAAATAGTTAAAAAAATTTAAAAGTTAATAAATTTCGAAAAAAGTATGCTTCACTCGACATATATCCTCGAAAAAAGGGATCAAAACATAGTGTTAGAAAAAATAATTTCAGATTCCTGACTACTACTCATGAACATTTAAAGTTATCTATAAATAATCTCATTTTATGTTAAAAATTAAAAGAAACCTTAAATATACATGATATTCATAAGAAAGATAAAAATAATTAGTAATTATTATGGATTCCTTGAATCTGTGAGTACTTACCCATAAAATTAAAAAAAACTCAAAAACCCTACAATTTTGATAAGAAAAAACCCTACCAATTTGATAAGAAAACCCGATCAAATTTAATATATTGAAAAAGTTGTAAGAAATTAAATTTACTTCAATATAATACTAAAATCCTTAATAAATTTAGAAAACCTAGAAATCCTTTTTATTAAGTAAGAAAACTCTACTAAAACAAACAATTACTTACTACCTTTGGTTTCTCTCAGGGTTTTGGTGAAAAGGTGTCTCTGGGTTTTCATATATTAGTAAAGACTTCAAATACCTAATATAGCGCTGTTTCTTTGGCATTGCAAGTTTGACCTTGGGTTTTCATGTACTTCGCTTTGGGTTTTCATTCGTTACATTTTGGGTTTTCATACGTGACACAATACGCTCAGTCTTCGCTTCGCTCAGGACTCGCGTCCCAATTAAATTTAAATTGGATCTTCTTTGGCTTACCCCAAGGGGTTTTGGCGTCAGCATTTTTTCAGGTTATCTATTAAAAGAAAAAGTTGTTTTCTATTTATTAGTTGGCTTTCATTGAAATGGTTTTTTTTATATGGATAAGTATTTTAAGTTTTATTGAAAATCATTTTATTAAGAACTTTGAGTTTTTATAATAATTATTGAAAAATTTAGATATTTCGCTGACTGGGGTTTTGATATCTTTATGTTGCGGTTTTGGGGTTTTTTTTTTCCCCATGGATTTTTTTCTCAAAAGTTACTGGAAATGGTATATTCACCCCACTATCGACTATTGAGATTCTTAAAAAGCATGTGGGCAAGTTTTTTATTTTTTCATCTGACTATGATATGATAAGTGTTTGTTATATTCTTAATAGGGGTTTTGGGGACACTCATAGACCACAAAACTTGCGCATTTTTTCCTGGAGAGTATTTTCTTGATCTAACGCTACAGGATACACATTTAATCTATCCTGAGTTCAACTTGACTAGTTAGAGCTACTACAGATTCGTGGTTGAGGAGATATGACAAGAACAAAAGTCAATTTTCAACAAATTTTAAAAAAAGATGCAAAAACCCTAAAAATAGGGCATTTTACTCGAATTTTAATATTTTTAAAAATTCTTATTAGTTAAATAGTTAAAAAAATTTAAAAGTTAATAAATTTCGAAAAAAGTATGCTTCACTCGACATATATCCTCGAAAAAAGGGATCAAAACATAGTGTTAGAAAAAATAATTTCAGATTCCTGACTACTACTCATGAACATTTAAAGTTATCTATAAATAATCTCATTTTATGTTAAAAATTAAAAGAAACCTTAAATATACATGATATTCATAAGAAAGATAAAAATAATTAGTAATTCATAAAGAATTCTAAGAATTTGTGAGTACTTACTCATTAAATTGACCAAAACCCTGAAAACCCTACCATTTTGATAAGAAAACCCGACAAATTTGATAAGAAAACCCTATCAAAATTAATATATTGAAAAAGTTATAAGAAATAATAAATACTTCAATATCTTACTAAACTCCTTAATACATATTTAAAAACCTTTAAAACCTATATCAATATATATGTAAACTCTACTAAAATAAACATTTACTTACTCCTTTTGGTTTCTATCTGGGTTTTGGTGAAAAGGTGTCTCTGGGTTTTCATATAATAATAAAGACAATATAATCAGTAGAAAGCGTGATCTCTTTGGCTTTGCAAGTTTGACCTTGGGTTTTCATGCACTTCGCTTTGGGTTTTCATGCGTGACGCAATACGCTGAGTCTTCGCTTCGCTCAGGACTCGCGTCCCAATTAAATTTAAATTGGATCTTCTTTGGCTTACCCCAAGGGGTTTTGGCGTCAGCATTTTTTCAGGTTATCTATTAAAAGAAAAAGTTGTTTTCTATTTATTAGTTGGCTTTCATTGAAATGGTTTTTTTTATATGGATAAGTATTTTAAGTTTTATTGAAAATCATTTTATTAAGAACTTTGAGTTTTTATAATAATTATTGAAAAATTTAGATATTTCGCTGACTGGGGTTTTGATATCTTTATGTTGCGGTTTTGGGGTTTTTTTTTTCCCCATGGATTTTTTTCTCAAAAGTTACTGGAAATGGTATATTCACCCCACTATCGACTATTGAGATTCTTAAAAAGCATGTGGGCAAGTTTTTTATTTTTTCATCTGACTATGATATGATAAGTGTTTGTTATATTCTTAATAGGGGTTTTGGGGACACTCATAGACCACAAAACTTGCGCATTTTTTCCTGGAGAGTATTTTCTTGATCTAACGCTACAGGATACACATTTAATCTATCCTGAGTTCAACTTGACTAGTTAGAGCTACTACAGATTCGTGGTTGAGGAGATATGACAAGAACAAAAGTCAATTTTCAACAAATTTTAAAAAAAGATGCAAAAACCCTAAAAATAGGGCATTTTACTCGAATTTTAATATTTTTAAAAATTCTTATTAGTTAAATAGTTAAAAAAATTTAAAAGTTAATAAATTTCGAAAAAAGTATGCTTCACTCGACATATATCCTCGAAAAAAGGGATCAAAACATAGTGTTAGAAAAAATAATTTCAGATTCCTGACTACTACTCATGAACATTTAAAGTTATCTATAAATAATCTCATTTTATGTTAAAAATTAAAAGAAACCTTAAATATACATGATATTCATAAGAATGATTAATGAATTATTATTTCATCAAGATTCCTAGAATTGGTGAGTACTTACTCATAAAATGCCCAAAACCCTCAAAACCCAGCAATTTTGATAAGAAAACCCTATTAATTTAATAAGAAAACCGATCAAATTTAATATATTGAAAAAGTTGTAAGAAATTAAATTTACTTCAATATAATACTAAAATCCTTAATAAATTTAGAAAACCTAGAAATCCTTTTTATTAAGTAAGAAAACTATACTAAAACAATTAATTAATTACTACCTTTGGTTTCTCTCTGGGTTTTGGTGGAAAGGTGTCTCTGGGTTTTCATATAATAATAAATACTTAATAATCAGTAGAAAGTATTATCTCTTTGGCTTTGCAAGTTTGACCTTGGGTTTTCATACGCTTCGTATTGGGTTTTCATACGTGACGCAATACGCAGAGTCTTCGCTTCGCTCAGGACTCGCGTCCCAATTAAATTTAAATTGGATCTTCTTTGGCTTACCCCAAGGGGTTTTGGCGTCAGCATTTTTTCAGGTTATCTATTAAAAGAAAAAGTTGTTTTCTATTTATTAGTTGGCTTTCATTGAAATGGTTTTTTTTATATGGATAAGTATTTTAAGTTTTATTGAAAATCATTTTATTAAGAACTTTGAGTTTTTATAATAATTATTGAAAAATTTAGATATTTCGCTGACTGGGGTTTTGATATCTTTATGTTGCGGTTTTGGGGTTTTTTTTTTCCCCATGGATTTTTTTCTCAAAAGTTACTGGAAATGGTATATTCACCCCACTATCGACTATTGAGATTCTTAAAAAGCATGTGGGCAAGTTTTTTATTTTTTCATCTGACTATGATATGATAAGTGTTTGTTATATTCTTAATAGGGGTTTTGGGGACACTCATAGACCACAAAACTTGCGCATTTTTTCCTGGAGAGTATTTTCTTGATCTAACGCTACAGGATACACATTTAATCTATCCTGAGTTCAACTTGACTAGTTAGAGCTACTACAGATTCGTGGTTGAGGAGATATGACAAGAACAAAAGTCAATTTTCAACAAATTTTAAAAAAAGATGCAAAAACCCTAAAAATAGGGCATTTTACTCGAATTTTAATATTTTTAAAAATTCTTATTAGTTAAATAGTTAAAAAAATTTAAAAGTTAATAAATTTCGAAAAAAGTATGCTTCACTCGACATATATCCTCGAAAAAAGGGATCAAAACATAGTGTTAGAAAAAATAATTTCAGATTCCTGACTACTACTCATGAACATTTAAAGTTATCTATAAATAATCTCATTTTATGTTAAAAATTAAAAGAAACCTTAAATATACATGATATTCATAAGAAAGATAAAAATAATTAGTAACTTTTAATAATTAAAAGAATTTGTGAGTACTTACTCATTAAATTGACCAAAACCCTGAAAACCCGACCATTTTGATAAGAAAACCCTCTAAATTTGATAAGAAAACCCGATCAAATTTAATATATTGAAAAAGTTGTAAGAAATTAAATTTACTTCAATATAATACTAAAATCCTTAATAAATTTAGAAAACCTAGAAATCCTTTTTATTAAGTAAGAAAACTATACTAAAACAATTAATTAATTACTACCTTTGGTTTCTCTCTGGGTTTTGGTGGAAAGGTGTCTCTGGGTTTTCATATAATAGTAAACACATTAAAAACCTTATATAGCGCGGTCTCTTTGGCTTTGGAAGTTTGACCTTGGGTTTTCATGCACTTCGCATTGGGTTTTCATACGTGACGCAATACGCAGAGTCTTCGCTTCGCTCAGGACTCGCGTCCCATTCCTATTAAAATTGCTTCGTTTTTGGCTTACCCGTAGGGTTTTGGCGAAAGCCTTTTTTCAGGTTTTCTAAAAAAGAAAAAGTTGTTTTCTATTTATTAGTTGGCTTTCATTGAAATGGTTTTTTTTATATGGATAAGTATTTTAAGTTTTATTGAAAATCATTTTATTAAGAACTTTGAGTTTTTATAATAATTATTGAAAAATTTAGATATTTCGCTGACTGGGGTTTTGATATCTTTATGTTGCGGTTTTGGGGTTTTTTTTTTCCCCATGGATTTTTTTCTCAAAAGTTACTGGAAATGGTATATTCACCCCACTATCGACTATTGAGATTCTTAAAAAGCATGTGGGCAAGTTTTTTATTTTTTCATCTGACTATGATATGATAAGTGTTTGTTATATTCTTAATAGGGGTTTTGGGGACACTCATAGACCACAAAACTTGCGCATTTTTTCCTGGAGAGTATTTTCTTGATCTAACGCTACAGGATACACATTTAATCTATCCTGAGTTCAACTTGACTAGTTAGAGCTACTACAGATTCGTGGTTGAGGAGATATGACAAGAACAAAAGTCAATTTTCAACAAATTTTAAAAAAAGATGCAAAAACCCTAAAAATAGGGCATTTTACTCGAATTTTAATATTTTTAAAAATTCTTATTAGTTAAATAGTTAAAAAAATTTAAAAGTTAATAAATTTCGAAAAAAGTATGCTTCACTCGACATATATCCTCGAAAAAAGGGATCAAAACATAGTGTTAGAAAAAATAATTTCAGATTCCTGACTACTACTCATGAACATTTAAAGTTATCTATAAATAATCTCATTTTATGTTAAAAATTAAAAGAAACCTTAAATATACATGATATTCATAAGAAAGATAAAAATAATTAGTAATTATTATGGATTCCATGAATTTGTAAGTACTTACCCATAAAATTGAAAAAACTCCCAAAACCCTACAATTTTGATAAGAAAACCCTACTAATTTGATAGAAAACCCGATCAAATTTAATATATTGAAAAAGTTGTAAGAAATTAAATTTACTTCAATATAATACTAAAATCCTTAATAAATTTAGAAAACCTAGAAATCCTTTTTATTAAGTAAGAAAACTATACTAAAACAATTAATTAATTACTACCTTTGGTTTCTCTCTGGGTTTTG
>ARYC01010860.1:0-11268 GCA_000711775.1 Oxytricha trifallax
TTAAGAGCAAGCTCGTCGAAAACTACATTTCCCGTGTCGAAGAACCCACTCTTAGATCATTCTGAGTTTTTGAGAAAAATCTTCCTATATAAAAGATGAAAATATTTTAAAACTTTGACGCCATTTTCAGGGGTAATCCTTTGCTCGTTTCTGCAGATATCTTATCGAATTAAGAGCAAGCTCGTCGAAAACAACATTTCCCGTGTCGAAGAACACACTCTTAGATCATTCTGAGTTTTTGAGAAAAATCTTCCTAAAAAAAAGATGAAAAAATTTTAAAACTTTGACGCCATTTTCAGGGGTAATCCTTTGCTCGTTTCTGCAGATATCTTATCGAATTAAGAGCAAGCTCGTCGAAAACAACATTTCCCGTGTCGAAGAACCCACTCTTAGATCATTCTGAGATTTTGAGAAAAATTTTCCTAAAAAAAAGATGACAAAATTTTAAAACTTGAGGCCATTTCAGGGGTAATCCTTTGCTCGTTTCTGCAGATATCTTATCGAATTAAGAGCAAGCTCGTCGAAAACTACATTTCCCGTGTCGAAAAACCCACTCTAAGATCATTCTAAGATTTTGAGAAAAATATTCCTAAAAAAAAGATGACAAAATTTTAAAACTTTGAGGCCATTTTCAGGGGTAATCCTTTGCTCGTTTCTGCAGATATCTTATCGAATTAAGAGCAAGCTCGTCGAAAACTACATTTCCCGTGTCGAAAAACCCACTCTTAGATCATTCTGAGATTTTGAGAAAAATATTCCTAAAAAAAAGATGACAAAATTTAAAAACTTTGAGGCCATTTTCAGGGGTAATCCTTTGCTCGTTTCTGCAGATATCTTATCGAATTAAGAGCAAGCTCGTCGAAAACTACATTTCCCGTGTCGAAAAACCCACTCTTAGATCATTCTGAGATTTTGAGAAAAATATTCCTAAAAAAAAGATGACAAAATTTTAAAACTTTGAGCCATTTTCAGGGGTAATCCTTTGCTCGTTTCTGCAGATATCTTATCGAATTAAGAGCAAGCTCGTCGAAAACTACATTTCCCGTGTTGAAGAACCCACTCTTAGATCATTCTGAGTTTTTGGAGAGAATCTCAAACTTAAGTAGGGCTAGTCCCTTAACAAGCTTTCATTCTTAACTGAACGGGGGTCCCTAGAGACAAGTGTACTGAGTCTTTTCATCTTCTTCTTTTGTTTCCAATTCTTCCTTTTCTTTGCTGTTCCTTTTCTTGTTGGCTCATTTACTTCCTTTTCTGCTTTTCTGATTAAAAATTTGAACTGTTTCTCCCATGTATTCAAATTTGAATTGTGTGTCAAAGTGTTTGACATTTTTGGAGTGTTTTTGTTGGCTTGATACTATGAGGTCCTCACATATTGTGGTAATTAGCTGAATGATGTCGCTTTTTAGGAAGTAACCATATTTTAGGAGGCATTTGACAAAGATTTCCACTTTATTAATGTGTGGGACTTAATCTGATGTGATTGAGATACAGCAACTTTGTTGGCTGTTACGTTTTTCATTATAATTAAAATCAGAAGTTTTAAAAGTGTTATCACTTCATTGAAAACCGACTGTCTTTTTCCCTGGATATCGGCTCCAAAGGTTGGGTCATCCATGTTGATCCATTTTAGAAGGATGCCTCCGGATATGTCAACTAACATAGCTGTGATTGTTTAAGATACCTCCTTGCCTTAAATGCAAGATTCTCTTGTGTCGAAACTTTCTACTTGCTTGGCCCTTGTAATGGAGTGCATATCTTAGTGTGTGTTAGTTTAATGATTATAACTTTAATCATTAATTTAGGTATTTATTACTAAAACTTAAGGTTCAGTTTTAGATTTATTCCCTATTTAATACTAATTTATATCGATAATGTATTTTACGTTATTCTATATTTTATGTAGGTGATCTATTTAGTGGGTATGTTTACTGGAGCTTTCTTAGTAAAAGCTTCCTTAGGTAAATAGGTTAAATTCTTGTTTTTCTTTGACCAAACTCCAATCTTACTCATTTTTTAAGTAGATTAATTTCTTGGTTATAAGATTTTAGTTTATGTTTTGGTCAGTTGGGCCCCGTTCGTATTCTTGAACTTCTTTTTGAAATCTTCTACTTCTTTCTTAAGCAAATTGTCTCTGAATACATATGAATTAGCTTCTTAGGGTGGAGAAGCTTATTTGTTTTCAGTTATTTTGTTTTTCTAGGGTGTTCTGGTTGGTTTATTGAGGTCAAATAAAATTATTGTTTATTGATACTAATCTTAACATTTGAAAAAGTTATTAGTTCCATAGTTAGATCTAGACGTCTTTGTAGGCAGTCTCAAATTTGAGTTTCGTTAAGGCTATTTAGAACAAATTAAGAATTAGAAGCCTTTTCTAACTAGTTTCTGCTATAAAAGTTAAGATTTCCAGAACATGTAATACTCATTGTTCTTTGTTGTTTTTTATTAAGTCTATTGTGTATTATGCGAGGTGATTAACTTAGTTGTATTCTATATTACCCTGGATGACATCTCTTTTTGTTTTGCTCAGTATACCCATTCTGTGTTTCTTATTTTTTTGTATAAAGAACTTGGTAAGGGTTTATTTAAGTCAATATTAACAAAGATTTTTGGATCACATATTCTAAAAATCATTATATATGTTTATTTATAGATCCATAAAATATTATAACACTTCTCAAAATTTCAATTTCAATATAAGAAATCTCATAATAAATCAAACATAAATTAAATACAATTCTTTATGCGATGAATGGCGATAACAGTTCCTCAAACTACTAAATCTAGTAATAAAATAAGCTAAAGCATTTTCAACCATACGCAGTGCTTAAACACATCGAAGCTTGAGTGAAGAATCCTTTGCAAGCTGTATTTATATTAAGGGAAAAGAGTAAAATAATTATATTTACCACTTATGTACAGTTGAATGTAAGCATTGACATTAATTATATACAATATATCACCATTAACTTTGTTTGACTTAGCAATCATGAAAGCATTCTCAGTAAAACATTCAATGCTTACGAGTTTTTAAGTAGTTCAGAGTTTTAAGCTAGTGTATTTAAAGTAGTCTTTGCTGCATTGCTCATTTGAAAATGCATGATAAGGGCAATCTTATTCAGGTTAAGACTGTCAGCATAAATGTAGTTAAGATGGAATGTATAGTAATGATAGAAAAACATTCAATTAATAAGATAATTTAAATACCTTAGTAAAGTTTAAATTAGAGAAATGTGAATGAAGTATCAGCATAGCATAGATAATAATAAATAAAATGCAAAGATATTATGGTACTGAGAGAGTAAACCAAAATAGCAAATTCTTCATACTATTGTATTACTTTTAGTGCTAAAAATATATATTATATTAGATATGCTATAATTATAATTCATTATGTTCTTTTTATTTAAAAATAATTATTAATAAAATTGTGATAAATTATTCTTTATAAAGATATTTGTATAAGTAAGATTTATTTAAAGAAATATAATTTATTTGTACTATTATTTAAGTAAACTGTATAAAAATATTAATTTATACAATATAAGTTGAACTATAAAATTAAAATAAGAGCGAAATGCCGTACCTTAATTCACACTATGCTGTATATACATAAAATTAGTGAGCCAAAACATAAAACTAAGTTAAACTAACCCTATAGATATGCAATCATCTAAAAGTTTCCATAAAACTAATGATCGCTAATTCTTATTCTACAATAAGTAGATGACAATAATTGGTTTTTAAGAATTGAGATAAGGTGGTACAATGTATTAGTAAAATTTTTATTATATTAGCGTAAATTTAATTTATTTATAGAGATTGACTCGAATTATTTCCCTTTATAAACCAATCAGAGTATAGATTAATCTTTTATGCTATTTTTAATTGATTTCAGTGAATAAAATAACAATTTTTAATTAATCAATTGTACCCACTTATCTCGATTATTAAACAATTTATGGGTTAAATAATATATAAGATTTAGTCCCCCATTTTAATTGTTTACTCTGTTATCTCTACTATCACTTACTCAAAGTTTTTATATATTTTAGAGTTACTCAAAGCTAGTTATCAGTATCTAGAGCTTAGACTGAATTTACAATTAATCATTAAAGGGAGAAGACTTAAAGAACTCAAGTGACTATTGTAATATTTCAGGTAATTATAAACCATATTAAATGTTATAAACCCTTATATTGAAGTAGAGGAAGTTTCAGATTGGAATGATGATGATGAGAGCGGTTTCATTGGAAAATAAAGTCAAATACCAAAACAATCAATTAGTATTCAATAAATCAGAATTTAATGAGTAGTGAGAAAGCCGCTCTATTAATTGAAAATCCTAGTTAATTTAAATAACACTATAATAAAATATGTAAGAGGATGCTCAAATATAATTATTCAAACAAGCGAATAATGGATTGATATGCTAACAACAAAAATGCTATAGACAAAATACTTTAAGAGTATGGGAACAATTGTTTGAGAAGTGAGTCAATAGTAACATTAAAAATCTATTATGCATCATCAAAAGATTGCCTCAATATCAAATTTAAACAACAAGGTTTAAAGTAGCCAGCATACTTGTATAAAAACAACAAATACACCACCAAAGAAGCTAATAATGTATAATCAACATCAATAGAAACAAGTGGGGTCAAAACAGAAAAAAAATAGCAACAGTGTTGGAAAGCCCTAAAATGAACTCCCAAGCAATTCAGCAACCTCTCAGTGATTATGAGTCAATTCTTATACAGCTACATTCCAATTCAAAGATCTTTATAAACAAGTAGACCACATCAAGGATGATCTTCAGAATATTTAACTTAATAAAACTACAACTTACTCTTAAATATTTAATGTCTAATAATTTTAATCATAAAAACCCTAGCTTATTTGCCTAAATAGATCTAGAATGGTTTTTGATGTAATAATTATACCAAGCCAGGAAATATAACATCTGAAATAAGAGACAAAGAAATCATAAGGTCTCAAGAAACCATAAGTAGCTGAAAAAGAAATTGAGGAATGAAATCTATAAAATATGAGGCAGATAGAACTTCTCCATGACCATAATTTTATATAAGCAAATCCTTGAACCTAAATGTGAATAAATTACTAATACAATGATTATAATTATTCGAGATTCTTGATCAGATTTTATAACATAGCAAAAGTAAATGTGAATGTCCATAATATATTGAATTTTAAAATGAGTTCCTTATTATAATTATAATTATAGTTATTATAAATTATTTCGTACCACACTTAAATATTATATCCATAAAGTTATTACTAATCACTTTCAAGAAAGTATATTTAATTATGTTGATGATGGGGTTATATAAATAATGAATAATACATCACTATTTTGAGTAATTAATGGAAAAATAAGATTATCACTGATTATTAATTAAACTATTTCCCATTAAACAGAATCAATTTGAAGTATTATTTATTTATGCAATTAACCTAATAAACCTAAGTATATAAAGGGCTAAGCATTAACTGCTTTTTAAACATATTTATATTGACTTTTGGACATCTAAGATTGTCTCCATATAGTCTTATTAGTCATAACGGAGTTTAGAAGAGCGAATAGGGAAAATATTGGCAGAGGTAGATAAAAAATGAATCCAATATGAAAAGAGGAAATTTGCCGGAATTTATGGTTTTTCTATAGCGAATACTTTTTAGTTAGTATATAATTTGATAGTTTTATTTCTTTTTTAACATTCGCTAATTACCACTGTAAGTATTAAATTGTGCAAAGGAAATTCATCGCTATTATTGAAATACAAACTCATTAGCTACTGTAGAAAAGTGATGGAGACTCAATATATATGCAAACTTAAATGAGTTCAATGGAATGTTGCCATTATTAAGATTAGGAATTGTGTAAGTCTATCTGGTGAAATTACAATAAACTTTTGGCAAATCATGATGCTTGTATTTTATTTTCCTGAGTTATAAATAAGCTGAGTATTTAATAATCATTTAATAGCATTTGCTACATTAACTGATGTTCCAGAAAGACAGTCAATATTATGTTTAACGCCAACTTCCCTTATAATGTTAAAGTAAAAAGTATAGGAGTAATAACTATTGTCAAAATTAGTTGCCAAATTGAAGTAAATGGCAATGGATTCTACTGACATAATTGAGATCATCTTTTGTTATAATTCTTCAAGTATTACTCGATGAAGATGGAAAGATACTTCCTCTACAATTTAAAGTAAGAGACAAAGTGATGAGGATTCAATTTTGAGTTTTCAAAACAAGACATAGCACAGATTTACCCCTTTCATAGCTATTATGGATAAATATAGGAACCTATTTATGAGTTATCTTTTTAATTCTTACGATTACAACCATTTAATTTTATAATAAAAAATTTAAACATTATGTTAATGAATAAGTTATATATATATAAATATATAAAGATAATGAAATTGACGATAAAGACGATAAATAAGATAACATTTTAAGAAAATGACATGAAAGAAGATGTACTGCGATAACCAGCTAACAAGGACAAGTTTTCATGTATTGATGAAACTAATGGTAGAGATATTGTTGCATTCTGTACTAAGCATGTTATAAAATAATGTATGATTTACTATTAACTCTGTATTCTAAATTAACTATATACTAATCTTGAATTATTATATCAGCGAAGTCAAGAGTATTTTGGATATTATGAACGCTATAATATCTTTTGTTTCCATATTTTAAACAATAAATTCTGAGATATCCGCTTAGATACATTAAAAGGAAATATTAATGGCAGCATTTTTATTTATATATTCATCACCGTTTGGAACAAATTGGACTCATTTCAGTATAATGATAAAGTAAAACTATCTTAAATTAATGGATAAAATGCAGTCATTTA
Source organism: Oxytricha trifallax (assembly GCA_000711775.1). Classification (NCBI taxonomy): domain Eukaryota; phylum Ciliophora; class Spirotrichea; order Sporadotrichida; family Oxytrichidae; genus Oxytricha; species Oxytricha trifallax. Next base: position 6,896 of record ARYC01010860.1, read on the forward strand.
TTTCAATAAATAACTGATTAATTTGTAACAAAAAATATATATATAAAAATGAATTAACTCAATTAATAAAATTAATTATATATACAAACTTTACAAGAGTCTTCCTTTTGAATTAAAATACCTATAAACTTTGAAGCAATTATCAGCTCTAATTAATCCTCACAATTCTACTGCTTTTAATCGTAGTAACTATATCTATTTAATAATTATATTCACTTATTTTTAATTTATCATTATATCATTATTTTATTGGATTTAAACAATTAATATTAGCAGCATATCCCAATATAAACGATTAAATAGGCGCTGATAAGAAACAAAAAGAGAAAGAATGACAATATGTCAATCAAGCAGATGAGTTACTAGATGATTTTAAACGCTGTTCATTTCATTAATTTAAGGTTATTTTTGTTATGTTCAATCATGTCTTGACGTCTTCTCTCATTTAACAATAGTTATAACAATAACTTCTAATATATTTAATAATCTCTTTGTGTTATTGTTAATTAAATAATTTAATGAGAGATGAGAGATAGAAAAGATGAATTCAAAGACAAGAACATGCTCCTCATGGTTGCAGCTGCCAGAAGAATCAAACACCACAGGAGTCAAAGATGGTAAAGAACATGCGCTTGAAGGGAAAGACAAGCAGAGAGTAGCAGCATAAAGCTAAATCTTGAAGTAGCTATCTTTAAGCACTGTAATTTATTTAATGCAATATGTGCATATTGATTTGATACCAGAGTTATAGTTATGAAAGCAAGACTCTTTAAATGAGTAGCTGTAAGCAGTACTTTATGAATTAGTGATGGATAAATGTTGTTATAAAATCAAAATATGAATAATTGAACACTGAAAGAGATGGTAAATGCTTTCATGGAGGTACTGACATTGCCAAATCAATAAAGTAAAAGCTGTTTTCTGAGACAATAGTGGCTTGTTTTATGAAAAAGGACTACATAACTAGAAATTAAATGGTACTTAATGGTTATCAATTGAATAATTAGTGTATTATTATAACTAAACATATTCATTTAAATTTAAATGTAAAATAAATAAATCAACTTTTTTTATTAACCGTTAATTGCCTTGCTTAAATCTATATATATTATATATAATTATACTATATAATAAAAGCACAAATGTTTAATTATCTTAATAATTATCAGAATAAACTGAATAGACAGTATTTAAATCTTCCCAAGACCAGAGTAATGATATAAAGTTCAAGGTTTTGAATTCAACAATAATGCTGACGCCGATTATCACATTCAATGTTTAAATTTATAGGAGCTCTTCAAAAGATGTTATTAATATTAATAATTTCTTTTCACTCTTAGATATATCGAAATAGTATAGTTATGTAATTAATTTTATATAAATAAATGAGTAGAATTCTCAGTCAACATATAAATAGATAAGTAATGGCTAATTAAACATAATTATTGGCCACATAATTTGCATTTCCATCTCTTTCAGATTAATTATAGTTGTCGTTTCTTTTGCTGTCATTAAGGGATTTCTCTATAAATGAATATGCTATTATTGTAAAGTTACTCTGTTAAAATTAATTTTGAGAAACAAATTTCATATAAAATCTCACATTTTTTATTAATAAAACATCTATTTTCTTTATTAATTTTGATGAATCAATAAATTAGATTAATTTTAAGTTAATTATACAAGGATTTCAAATCCGAAGATTTCTCAATGAATTATCAATGAAAGGTGTTCATTAATTACAAAGAATTTGATATTATAAATTTTATGTGTATATAATAAAATATGTTTTTGAAATCTTTTTTCCTTATTATTATAAATTAGATTTGATTATTAAATAAGAAATGAAGAGATAACGAAGGGGTACATTACAGCACTTACCGACATTATGAGGATATAAAAATTATAAGATTGGAGAAAAAATGATCATCACTACTAAGTATACTATAAAAAATCAACAATATTAGTTAAACATTAAGATTAGAATAACTTAAGGAGAAACCTTATGATAGATAACATCCACACTTTTATTTGCGCTGATCTTAGACAGTGGTATCAGAACCTTCTCAGTCAAGTACATGCTTAAGGAGGATAAATAAATCTAGGCGTATGCAGAGGCCATCTTTGAAGAAGACAGCATTACAAAGACTATAGGCTAATTATAAATGATGTCAAGGGAGATATTTCCTGAATAATGGGAAGTTACATGGCAAGTAAACTTTAATTAATAATTTTAATAATTAATCATGAATTATCTAAAATTTTTAAATAATAAAGTTAATTAATTATTAAGGAGATAATATAATAAAAATTTAACTAACTTCAAAAATTCAAAGAAAAGTGTTTGTTTTTTATATATATCTAAATAATGTTATGTAAAAATAAATAGTAATAAAACAAAAAAATTCGTTTTAATATATATTTAAAAGAGCTTAAAGATAAAAATTAATGTATAAAAAGATCAGTTGATTCAAAATTAAATAAAATAGGTGAATAAACCAAAATGTTATGTAAGTCAGATAACTAAAAGATGTTGCTGGTTGTTAAAAAGAGTAGCTAGTAAATAAATCTAATAACAAAAAGTAAATTTACTTGAAAGGAAACAATCCTTCTGAAAATTTTATTATCAGTATACTGAGCAGGACACTTCCCCTAAAGAATCAAGGATACTTGAGACTCAACCTTTTAAGAACACTATAAAAGCATATGAATAAATTATAGCATATCTTAATAATGAGCAAAAGAAATCCACATTGCTTAAATTTATTTAAAAATGATGACATAAATTTGAGTATTAGGTTGTTTGCAAAGAGGAGATTTTAATACAGAGTTTATAAAAAAACAGATATAAAATGTTTGACAATCCTAATCCTAATAGATTTCTATTATTATTATTATTTAATGCTGTACGGAATTAATACTGGGGCTTAAGCCAGCCAGCTAGATTCCTATAATCTTTTCAGTACAGGAAAAATAACAATTTATAGAATAGAACATTCTCTACATAAAATAGTATTAAATAAATAAATATGAGAACTTATGGCAAATACATTATCTATTATCAAATACTTACCTAAAAGTTTAAAAATGAATGTAAAAAAAATCATAACTTCAAAACATAATGAATTGCATAAATTCAAGTCAAAATTGTTAATGATTATATAATAAATATAAGGGTTTTGGTAAATCAATTATTTGTAAGTGTAGACATGAAAATGAGGTAATTAAGAAAATACTTCCCATATAATACAGAGATCAAAGATCTCACGTAAACTCTAAATAAGCAAGAAAAAACGTTAGTAATGCACTTTTCAAAAGAAGAAAATTAAAAAATAACCAACCAAGATAGTCATATTAATCTAAATTAAAAAAGAGCAGAAAGATAATAATTAATTTTAAATAAAAAAATAAGCATCAATAATAAAAAATCAAATAATTGAGATAAGGTTAAGCCCTTAAAAATAATAAATTTTAAAAGGTTTTAAAAATCATGACAAATTCCAATTTTTAAATAGAGGCCACCAAATCGAGGTCAATCTTCTCTAACCCACGCGGAGCCTTGGGCAACTCATCCAGACGTAGAAAGCTACAGATCAATGTAATTTGAGCTAATCTTTCAAAAATAATTAATAACGACCTAACTTAATAAGTACTTTTGGAAATAGCGAGGCAATAGGCGTATTAAAAATCTTCTCAAATCTCCATAATTATTATTAATAAGCTATTATAGGAGCCTATGTTGGGGTGAAGTATGATGTGAGAACATATAGTGACTCTAGAAATGTTACTAGCTATTTGAAACTCGAAGATCTGATTTGCATAACTAAAACCTCACAAGACATTTCCTTATAGCACTTGTATGTCAACGCCAATGATAACAAAATGCTTATAAAAGGCAGCTATTTTTAGAGAAGGTAGCGATAACTCAGCGAGTGAATTTTTATAGAGGCTCTAAATACATGGCTTTTGAAGCCTACTATTCAAAACGTAGATCTATGAATTCTCACGTCTATAGAAAAATCATACGCTGACTAATGCCATGAACAAGTTTAAGGGTCAAAAATATTCTTATGATAAAAAGGTCACTTTTCTTAACAAAAATATTTTCTTCTCAAATCATCATAATTAATATTAATAATACTGTACAGGTGACCCTTGAGTAGGGTGAAGTATGATGTCTTATCATAAACAGACTCTAAATACCTTTATGGTCATTTGAAACTAGAGGAATATCTGCATTTTTACATAATGAGTGGAATTTTTATGTTGGTACTTTTAGGAATCAAAACCCCAAAACCCTTTCAGTAGTTTGATTGAGTTTTTGATTGATAAAAATAGACTATTAGTGCATACTTTATTAGGGTTTTAATAGG
>ARYC01010861.1:0-16754 GCA_000711775.1 Oxytricha trifallax
AATGTTTTCATTGCTAAGTAACAAAGTTGTCAAAGATATTAAGATACGAGAGACGTTCATTTCCTTGCTTGATAATTTGAAGAACCTGCCTGTAATAAATCTTAAAACTGCTCGTATAAGAGCTCTGTTAAATTTGTAATTGACATAGAAGTTAATATCATCTCGTATACATAAAATTAAACAAGCTAAGTTCTATGTATCTTTTTATAAAATGGCCACATTTCACTTTTCGTCATAGGTAGAAAAGGAGTCTTGAATTAATTATAAGAAAATTCTCAATGATATTCATATCATCGTTCGATTGAAAAGATTTCTAAAAGTTAGCAAATCTTGTTAATTTGAGATTTGACATTTGTTAAAGGTGCCAACTTGAAATTAAGATTTCGAAGCTATGACTATGTTTCGGCTTAATTGAATTGTCAAGCCTCAATAATATTTATTCTCTGCAAAGCTTTATCTTTACGTTTTCATTTCTGCCGACGAGAACCATGTCAATTCTTGCAAAGTTATGATTTAAACATTTATTGAGAATGAGATATAAGACAATAATTTGCTTAAAATGCGTTTACGAAATGCTTTCATCAATATTTCTTTTTCAACACATTCCAAGCAATTAAACTGTATAACTCAGCTACTTAGAGACTCTAAACACCTTTACTTCATTTTAAAAATTGAAGGAATTGCCACTAAAACATCATTAAAACATTTGCAATTTAATTGGACTGACTAACTGAATGCATTTTATAGTAAATTCTTTAAATATAATCAGGTCATTTTACTTGTTAGGCAATCTTGATTTTATAATAGAATAAGGAGAAGGATCGAAGAGATATAACGTGAGTATAACAATATACATTTATTGAAATATAAGCTGAGATAAATGAAACGATTTTCATCTGCTTCTCTCTATTCAATAACTCATTTCCAAGTGGCTTTAGCCCCTCTCTAAAGATTATAGAAAGAAGAATGTGCGTGCAGTCAGTCAATCATAAATACCTAAGCCAACTTAATTAAATATTTTCATAGCTAAGAAACAAAGTTGTCAAAGATACTAAGAAACGAGAGACGTTCATTTACACGTTGATAATTTGAAGACCTGCCTGTAATAAATCTTAAACTGCTCGTATAAGAGCTCTGTTAAATTTGTAATTGACATAGAGTAATATCATCTCGTATACATAAAATTAAACAAGCTAAGTTCTATGTATCTTTTTATAAAATGGCCACATTTCACTTTTCGTCATAGGTAGAAAAGGAGTCTTGAATTAATTATAAGAAAATTCTCAATGATATTCTTATCATCGTTCGATTGAAAAGATTTCTAAAAGTTAGCAAATCTTGTAAATTTTGACATTTGACATTTGACATTTGTTAAAGGTGCAACTTGAAATTAAGATTTCGAGGCTATGACTATGTTTCGCCTAAATTGAATCGTCAATCCTCAATTAAATATTAATTCTCTGCAAAGCTTTATCTTTACGTTTTCATTTCTGCCGACGAGAACCATGTCAATTCTTGCAAAGTTATGATTTAAACATTTATTGAGAATGAGATATAAGACAATAATTTGCTTAAAATGCGTTTACGAAATGCTTTCATCAATATTTCTTTTTCAACACATTCCAAGCAATTAAACTGTATAACTCAGCTACTTAGAGACTCTAAACACCTTTACTTCATTTTAAAAATTGAAGGAATTGCCACTAAAACATCATTAAAACATTTGCAATTTAATTGGACTGACTAACTGAATGCATTTTATAGTAAATTCTTTAAATATATAATTAGGTCATTTTACTTGTTAGGTAATCTTGATTTTATAATGGAATAAGGAGAAGGATCGAAGAAGATATTACGTGAGTATAACATTATGCATTTATTGAAATATAAGCTGAGATAATTGAAACGGTTTTTATCTGCTTCTCTCTATTCAATCTCACATTTCCTAGTGGGTTTAGCCCATCTCTAAAGATTATTGAAATTAGAATGTGCTTGCAGTCAGTCATAAATACCTGAGCCAACTAAATTTAATGTTTTCATTGCTAAGTAACAAAGTTGTCAAAGATATTAAGATACGAGAGACGTTCATTTGCTTGCATGATAATTTGAAGAACCTGCCTGTAATAAATCTTAAAACTGCTCGTATAAGAGCTCTGTTAAATTTGTAATTGACATAGAAGTAATATCATCTCGTATACATAAAATTAAACAAGCTAAGTTCTATGTATCTTTTTATAAAATGGCCACATTTCACTTTTCGTCATAGGTAGAAAAGGAGTCTTGAATTAATTATAAGAAAATTCTCAATGATATTCTTATCATCGTTCGATTGAAAAGATTTCTAAAAGTTAGCAAATCTTGTAAATTTTGACATTTGACATTTGACATTTGTTAAAGGTGCAACTTGAAATTAAGATTTCGAGGCTATGACTATGTTTCGCCTAAATTGAATCGTCAATCCTCAATTAAATATTAATTCTCTGCAAAGCTTTATCTTTACGTTTTCATTTCTGCCGACGAGAACCATGTCAATTCTTGCAAAGTTATGATTTAAACATTTATTGAGAATGAGATATAAGACAATAATTTGCTTAAAATGCGTTTACGAAATGCTTTCATCAATATTTCTTTTTCAACACATTCCAAGCAATTAAACTGTATAACTCAGCTACTTAGAGACTCTAAACACCTTTACTTCATTTTAAAAATTGAAGGAATTGCCACTAAAACATCATTAAAACATTTGCAATTTAATTGGACTGACTAACTGAATGCATTTTATAGTAAATTCTTTAAATATATAATTAGGTCATTTTACTTGTTAGGCAATCTTGATTTTATAATAGAATAAGGAGAAGGATCGAAGAAGATATAACGTGAGTATAACATTATGCATTTATTGAAATATAAGCTGAGATAATTGAAACGGTTTTTATCTGCTTCTCTCTATTCAATCTCACATTTCCTAGTGGGTTTAGCCCATCTCTAAAGATTATTGAAATTAGAATGTGCTTGCAGTCAGTCATAAATACCTGAGCCAACTTAATTTAATGTTTTCATTGCTAAGTAACAAAGTTGTCAAAGATATTAAGATACGAGAGACGTTCATTTCCTTGCTTGATAATTTGAAGAACCTGCCTGTAATAAATCTTAAAACTGCTCGTATAAGAGCTCTGTTAAATTTGTAATTGACATAGAAGTAATATCATCTCGTATACATAAAATTAAACAAGCTAAGTTCTATGTATCTTTTTATAAAATGGCCACATTTCACTTTTCGTCATAGGTAGAAAAGGAGTCTTGAATTAATTATAAGAAAATTCTCAATGATATTCTTATCATCGTTCGATTGAAAAGATTTCTAAAAGTTAGCAAATCTTGTAAATTTTGACATTTGACATTTGACATTTGTTAAAGGTGCAACTTGAAATTAAGATTTCGAGGCTATGACTATGTTTCGCCTAAATTGAATCGTCAATCCTCAATTAAATATTTATTCTCTGCAAAGCTTTATCTTTACGTTTTCATTTCTGCCGACGAGAACCATGTCAATTCTTGCAAAGTTATGATTTAAACATTTATTGAGAATGAGATATAAGACAATAATTTGCTTAAAATGCGTTTACGAAATGCTTTCATCAATATTTCTTTTTCAACACATTCCAAGCAATTAAACTGTATAACTCAGCTACTTAGAGACTCTAAACACCTTTACTTCATTTTAAAAATTGAAGGAATTGCCACTAAAACATCATTAAAACATTTGCAATTTAATTGGACTGACTAACTGAATGCATTTGATAGTAAATTCTTTAAATATTTAATTAGGTCATTTTACTTGTTAGGTAATCTTGATTTTATAACGGAATAAGGAGAAGGATCGAAGAAGATATTACGTGAGTATAACATTATGCATTTATTGAAATATAAGCTGAGATAATTGAAACGGTTTTTATCTGCTTCTCTCTATTCAATCTCACATTTCCTAGTGGGTTTAGCCCATCTCTAAAGATTATTGAAATTAGAATGTGCTTGCAGTCAGTCATAAATACCTGAGCCAACTTAATTTAATGTTTTCATTGCTAAGTAACAAAGTTGTCAAAGATATTAAGATACGAGAGACGTTCATTTGCTTGCATGATAATTTGAAGAACCTGCCTGTAATAAATCTTAAAACTGCTCGTATAAGAGCTCTGTTAAATTTGTAATTGACATAGAAGTAATATCATCTCGTATACATAAAATTAAACAAGCTAAGTTCTATGTATCTTTTTATAAAATGGCCACATTTCACTTTTCGTCATAGGTAGAAAAGGAGTCTTGAATTAATTATAAGAAAATTCTCAATGATATTCTTATCATCGTTCGATTGAAAAGATTTCTAAAAGTTAGCAAATCTTGTAAATTTTGACATTTGACATTTGACATTTGTTAAAGGTGCAACTTGAAATTAAGATTTCGAGGCTATGACTATGTTTCGCCTAAATTGAATCGTCAATCCTCAATTAAATATTAATTCTCTGCAAAGCTTTATCTTTACGTTTTCATTTCTGCCGACGAGAACCATGTCAATTCTTGCAAAGTTATGATTTAAACATTTATTGAGAATGAGATATAAGACAATAATTTGCTTAAAATGCGTTTACGAAATGCTTTCATCAATATTTCTTTTTCAACACATTCCAAGCAATTAAACTGTATAACTCAGCTACTTAGAGACTCTAAACACCTTTACTTCATTTTAAAAATTGAAGGAATTGCCACTAAAACATCATTAAAACATTTGCAATTTAATTGGACTGACTAACTGAATGCATTTTATAGTAAATTCTTTAAATATATAATTAGGTCATTTTACTTGTTAGGCAATCTTGATTTTATAATAGAATAAGGAGAAGGATCGAAGAAGATATAACGTGAGTATAACATTATGCATTTATTGAAATATAAGCTGAGATAATTGAAACGGTTTTTATCTGCTTCTCTCTATTCAATCTCACATTTCCTAGTGGGTTTAGCCCATCTCTAAAGATTATTGAAATTAGAATGTGCTTGCAGTCAGTCATAAATACCTGAGCCAACTAAATTTAATGTTTTCATTGCTAAGTAACAAAGTTGTCAAAGATATTAAGATACGAGAGACGTTCATTTGCTTGCATGATAATTTGAAGAACCTGCCTGTAATAAATCTTAAAACTGCTCGTATAAGAGCTCTGTTAAATTTGTAATTGACATAGAAGTAATATCATCTCGTATACATAAAATTAAACAAGCTAAGTTCTATGTATCTTTTTATAAAATGGCCACATTTCACTTTTCGTCATAGGTAGAAAAGGAGTCTTGAATTAATTATAAGAAAATTCTCAATGATATTCTTATCATCGTTCGATTGAAAAGATTTCTAAAAGTTAGCAAATCTTGTAAATTTTGACATTTGACATTTGACATTTGTTAAAGGTGCAACTTGAAATTAAGATTTCGAGGCTATGACTATGTTTCGCCTAAATTGAATCGTCAATCCTCAATTAAATATTTATTCTCTGCAAAGCTTTATCTTTACGTTTTCATTTCTGCCGACGAGAACCATGTCAATTCTTGCAAAGTTATGATTTAAACATTTATTGAGAATGAGATATAAGACAATAATTTGCTTAAAATGCGTTTACGAAATGCTTTCATCAATATTTCTTTTTCAACACATTCCAAGCAATTAAACTGTATAACTCAGCTACTTAGAGACTCTAAACACCTTTACTTCATTTTAAAAATTGAAGGAATTGCCACTAAAACATCATTAAAACATTTGCAATTTAATTGGACTGACTAACTGAATGCATTTGATAGTAAATTCTTAAAATATTTAATTAGGTCATTTTACTTGTTAGGTAATCTTGATTTTATAATGGAATAAGGAGAAGGATCGAAGAAGATATTACGTGAGTATAACATTATGCATTTATTGAAATATAAGCTGAGATAATTGAAACGGTTTTTATCTGCTTCTCTCTATTCAATCTCACATTTCCTAGTGGGTTTAGCCCATCTCTAAAGATTATTGAAATTAGAATGTGCTTGCAGTCAGTCATAAATACCTGAGCCAACTTAATTTAATGTTTTCATTGCTAAGTAACAAAGTTGTCAAAGATATTAAGATACGAGAGACGTTCATTTGCTTGCTTGATAATTTGAAGAGCCGGCCTGTAATAAATCTTAAAACTGCTCGTATAAGAACTCTGTTAAATTTGTAATTGACATAGAAGTAATATCATCTCGTATACATAAAATTAAACAAGCTAAGTTCTATGTATCTTTTTATAAAATGGCCACATTTCACTTTTCGTCATAGGTAGAAAAGGAGTCTTGAATTAATTATAAGAAAATTCTCAATGATATTCTTATCATCGTTCGATTGAAAAGATTTCTAAAAGTTAGCAAATCTTGTAAATTTTGACATTTGACATTTGACATTTGTTAAAGGTGCAACTTGAAATTAAGATTTCGAGGCTATGACTATGTTTCGCCTAAATTGAATCGTCAATCCTCAATTAAATATTTATTCTCTGCAAAGCTTTATCTTTACGTTTTCATTTCTGCCGACGAGAACCATGTCAATTCTTGCAAAGTTATGATTTAAACATTTATTGAGAATGAGATATAAGACAATAATTTGCTTAAAATGCGTTTACGAAATGCTTTCATCAATATTTCTTTTTCAACACATTCCAAGCAATTAAACTGTATAACTCAGCTACTTAGAGACTCTAAACACCTTTACTTCATTTTAAAAATTGAAGGAATTGCCACTAAAACATCATTAAAACATTTGCAATTTAATTGGACTGACTAACTGAATGCATTTGATAGTAAATTCTTTAAATATTTAATTAGGTCATTTTACTTGTTAGGTAATCTTGATTTTATAATGGAATAAGGAGAAGGATCGAAGAAGATATTACGTGAGTATAACATTATGCATTTATTGAAATATAAGCTGAGATAATTGAAACGGTTTTTATCTGCTTCTCTCTATTCAATCTCACATTTCCTAGTGGGTTTAGCCCATCTCTAAAGATTATTGAAATTAGAATGTGCTTGCAGTCAGTCATAAATACCTGAGCCAACTTAATTTAATGTTTTCATTGCTAAGTAACAAAGTTGTCAAAGATATTAAGATACGAGAGACGTTCATTTGCTTGCTTGATAATTTGAAGAACCTGCCTGTAATAAATCTTAAAACTGCTCGTATAAGAGCTCTGTTAAATTTGTAATTGACATAGAAGTAATATCATCTCGTATACATAAAATTAAACAAGCTAAGTTCTATGTATCTTTTTATAAAATGGCCACATTTCACTTTTCGTCATAGGTAGAAAAGGAGTCTTGAATTAATTATAAGAAAATTCTCAATGATATTCTTATCATCGTTCGATTGAAAAGATTTCTAAAAGTTAGCAAATCTTGTAAATTTTGACATTTGACATTTGACATTTGTTAAAGGTGCAACTTGAAATTAAGATTTCGAGGCTATGACTATGTTTCGCCTAAATTGAATCGTCAATCCTCAATTAAATATTTATTCTCTGCAAAGCTTTATCTTTACGTTTTCATTTCTGCCGACGAGAACCATGTCAATTCTTGCAAAGTTATGATTTAAACATTTATTGAGAATGAGATATAAGACAATAATTTGCTTAAAATGCGTTTACGAAATGCTTTCATCAATATTTCTTTTTCAACACATTCCAAGCAATTAAACTGTATAACTCAGCTACTTAGAGACTCTAAACACCTTTACTTCATTTTAAAAATTGAAGGAATTGCCACTAAAACATCATTAAAACATTTGCAATTTAATTGGACTGACTAACTGAATGCATTTTATAGTAAATTCTTTAAATATATAATTAGGTCATTTTACTTGTTAGGCAATCTTGATTTTATAATAGAATAAGGAGAAGGATCGAAGAAGATATAACGTGAGTATAACATTATGCATTTATTGAAATATAAGCTGAGATAATTGAAACGGTTTTTATCTGCTTCTCTCTATTCAATCTCACATTTCCTAGTGGGTTTAGCCCATCTCTAAAGATTATTGAAATTAGAATGTGCTTGCAGTCAGTCATAAATACCTGAGCCAACTAAATTTAATGTTTTCATTGCTAAGTAACAAAGTTGTCAAAGATATTAAGATACGAGAGACGTTCATTTGCTTGCATGATAATTTGAAGAACCTGCCTGTAATAAATCTTAAAACTGCTCGTATAAGAGCTCTGTTAAATTTGTAATTGACATAGAAGTAATATCATCTCGTATACATAAAATTAAACAAGCTAAGTTCTATGTATCTTTTTATAAAATGGCCACATTTCACTTTTCGTCATAGGTAGAAAAGGAGTCTTGAATTAATTATAAGAAAATTCTCAATGATATTCTTATCATCGTTCGATTGAAAAGATTTCTAAAAGTTAGCAAATCTTGTAAATTTTGACATTTGACATTTGACATTTGTTAAAGGTGCAACTTGAAATTAAGATTTCGAGGCTATGACTATGTTTCGCCTAAATTGAATCGTCAATCCTCAATTAAATATTAATTCTCTGCAAAGCTTTATCTTTACGTTTTCATTTCTGCCGACGAGAACCATGTCAATTCTTGCAAAGTTATGATTTAAACATTTATTGAGAATGAGATATAAGACAATAATTTGCTTAAAATGCGTTTACGAAATGCTTTCATCAATATTTCTTTTTCAACACATTCCAAGCAATTAAACTGTATAACTCAGCTACTTAGAGACTCTAAACACCTTTACTTCATTTTAAAAATTGAAGGAATTGCCACTAAAACATCATTAAAACATTTGCAATTTAATTGGACTGACTAACTGAATGCATTTTATAGTAAATTCTTTAAATATATAATTAGGTCATTTTACTTGTTAGGCAATCTTGATTTTATAATAGAATAAGGAGAAGGATCGAAGAAGATATAACGTGAGTATAACATTATGCATTTATTGAAATATAAGCTGAGATAATTGAAACGGTTTTTATCTGCTTCTCTCTATTCAATCTCACATTTCCTAGTGGGTTTAGCCCATCTCTAAAGATTATTGAAATTAGAATGTGCTTGCAGTCAGTCATAAATACCTGAGCCAACTAAATTTAATGTTTTCATTGCTAAGTAACAAAGTTGTCAAAGATATTAAGATACGAGAGACGTTCATTTGCTTGCATGATAATTTGAAGAACCTGCCTGTAATAAATCTTAAAACTGCTCGTATAAGAGCTCTGTTAAATTTGTAATTGACATAGAAGTAATATCATCTCGTATACATAAAATTAAACAAGCTAAGTTCTATGTATCTTTTTATAAAATGGCCACATTTCACTTTTCGTCATAGGTAGAAAAGGAGTCTTGAATTAATTATAAGAAAATTCTCAATGATATTCTTATCATCGTTCGATTGAAAAGATTTCTAAAAGTTAGCAAATCTTGTAAATTTTGACATTTGACATTTGACATTTGTTAAAGGTGCAACTTGAAATTAAGATTTCGAGGCTATGACTATGTTTCGCCTAAATTGAATCGTCAATCCTCAATTAAATATTAATTCTCTGCAAAGCTTTATCTTTACGTTTTCATTTCTGCCGACGAGAACCATGTCAATTCTTGCAAAGTTATGATTTAAACATTTATTGAGAATGAGATATAAGACAATAATTTGCTTAAAATGCGTTTACGAAATGCTTTCATCAATATTTCTTTTTCAACACATTCCAAGCAATTAAACTGTATAACTCAGCTACTTAGAGACTCTAAACACCTTTACTTCATTTTAAAAATTGAAGGAATTGCCACTAAAACATCATTAAAACATTTGCAATTTAATTGGACTGACTAACTGAATGCATTTGATAGTAAATTCTTAAAATATTTAATTAGGTCATTTTACTTGTTAGGTAATCTTGATTTTATAATGGAATAAGGAGAAGGATCGAAGAGATATTACGTGAGTATAACAATATACATTTATTGAAATATAAGTTGAGATACCTGAAACATTTTTATCTCCTTGTCTCTATTCAATCTTTCATTTCCAAGTGGCTTTAACCCCTCTCTAAAGATTATTGAAAGATAATTGTTCGTGCGTGCAGTCAAGCAGTCAGTCATATATACCTGAGCCAATTTAATTAAATGTTTTCATTGCTAAGTAACAAAGTTGTCAAAGATATTAAGATACGAGAGACGTTCATTTACTTGCTTGATAATTTGAAGACCTGCCTGTATTAAATCTTAAAACTGCTCGCTCGTATAAGAGCTCTGTTTAATTTGTTTTTACATTGACATAGTACTAATATCATCTCGCATACATAAAATTAAACAAGCTAAATTCTGTGTATCTTTTTATAAAATGGCCACATTTCACTTTTCGTCATAGATATAATAAATGAAAATTTATTCATGGATTTTGAGTCTTGAAATAATTATTCATAGAGAATTCTCAATGATATTCTTATCATCGTTCGATTGAAAAGATTTTCTAAAAGTTAGCAAATCTTGTAAATTTTGACATTTGACATTTGACATTTGTTAAAGGTGCAACTTGAAATTAAGATTTCGAGGCTATGACTATGTTTCGCCTAAATTGAATCGTCAATCCTCAATTAAATATTATTCTCTGCAAAGCTTTATCTTTACGTTTTCATTTCTGCCGACGAGAACCATGTCAATTCTTGCAAAGTTATGATTTAAACATTTATTGAGAATGAGATATAAGACAATAATTTGCTTAAAATGCGTTTACGAAATGCTTTCATCAATATTTCTTTTTCAACACATTCCAAGCAATTAAACTGTATAACTCAGCTACTTAGAGACTCTAAACACCTTTACTTCATTTTAAAAATTGAAGGAATTGCCACTAAAACATCATTAAAACATTTGCAATTTAATTGGACTGACTAACTGAATGCATTTGATAGTAAATTCTTAAAATATTTAATTAGGTCATTTTACTTGTTAGGTAATCTTGATTTTATAATGGAATAAGGAGAAGGATCGAAGAAGATATTACGTGAGTATAACATTATGCATTTATTGAAATATAAGCTGAGATAATTGAAACGGTTTTTATCTGCTTCTCTCTATTCAATCTCACATTTCCTAGTGGGTTTAGCCCATCTCTAAAGATTATTGAAATTAGAATGTGCTTGCAGTCAGTCATAAATACCTGAGCCAACTTAATTTAATGTTTTCATTGCTAAGTAACAAAGTTGTCAAAGATATTAAGATACGAGAGACGTTCATTTCCTTGCTTGATAATTTGAAGAACCTGCCTGTAATAAATCTTAAAACTGCTCGTATAAGAGCTCTGTTAAATTTGTAATTGACATAGAAGTAATATCATCTCGTATACATACAATTAAATAAGCTCAGTTCTATGTATCTTTTTATAAAATGGCCACATTTCACTTTTCGTCATAGATATAATATGAAAATTTATTCATCGGTTTTGGAGTCTTGAAATAATTATTCATAGAACAATTTTAATGATATTCTTATCATCGTTCGATTGAAAAGATTTCTAAAAGTTAGCAAATCTTGTAAATTTTGACATTTGACATTTGACATTTGTTAAAGGTGCAACTTGAAATTAAGATTTCGAGGCTATGACTATGTTTCGCCTAAATTGAATCGTCAATCCTCAATTAAATATTTATTCTCTGCAAAGCTTTATCTTTACGTTTTCATTTCTGCCGACGAGAACCATGTCAATTCTTGCAAAGTTATGATTTAAACATTTATTGAGAATGAGATATAAGACAATAATTTGCTTAAAATGCGTTTACGAAATGCTTTCATCAATATTTCTTTTTCAACACATTCCAAGCAATTAAACTGTATAACTCAGCTACTTAGAGACTCTAAACACCTTTACTTCATTTTAAAAATTGAAGGAATTGCCACTAAAACATCATTAAACATTTGCAATTTAATTGGACTGACTAACTGAATGCATTTGATAGTAAATTCTTTAAATATTTAATTTGGTCATTTTACTTGTTAGGTAATCTTGATTTTATAATGGAATAAGGAGAAGGATCGAAGATATATTACGTGAGTATAACAATATACATTTATTGAAATATAAGTTGAGATACCTGAAACATTTTTATCTCCTTGTCTCTATTCAATCTTTCATTTCCAAGTGGCTTTAACCCCTCTCTAAAGATTATTGAAAGATAATTGTTCGTGCGTGCAGTCAAGCAGTCAGTCATATATACCTGAGCCAATTTAATTAAATGTTTTCATTGCTAAGTAACAAAGTTGTCAAAGATATTAAGATACGAGAGACGCTCATTTGCTTGCTTGATACTTTGAAGGACCTGCCTGTATTAAATTTTAAAATGCTCGTATAAGAGCTCTGTTAAATTTGTTATTAACATAGAAGTAATATCATCTCGTAAACATTAAATTAAATAAGCTCAGTTCTATGAATCTTTTTATAAATGGCCACATTTCTCTTTCATCATAGATATAAAATGAAAAAAAAAAAAGAAAAAAAAAAAAAAAAAAAAAAAATATATATGAAATTTATTTTTTTCATACGTTTTGGATTTGAAAAAAATTATCATAAGTACAATTCTCAATGATATTCTTATCATCGTTCGATTGAAAAGATTTCTAAAAGTTAGCAAATCTTGTAAATTTTGACATTTGACATTTGACATTTGTTAAAGGTGCAACTTGAAATTAAGATTTCGAGGCTATGACTATGTTTCGCCTAAATTGAATCGTCAATCCTCAATTAAATATTTATTCTCTGCAAAGCTTTATCTTTACGTTTTCATTTCTGCCGACGAGAACCATGTCAATTCTTGCAAAGTTATGATTTAAACATTTATTGAGAATGAGATATAAGACAATAATTTGCTTAAAATGCGTTTACGAAATGCTTTCATCAATATTTCTTTTTCAACACATTCCAAGCAATTAAACTGTATAACTCAGCTACTTAGAGACTCTAAACACCTTTACTTCATTTTAAAAATTGAAGGAATTGCCACTAAAACATCATTAAAACATTTGCAATTTAATTGGACTGACTAACTGAATGCATTTGATAGTAAATTCTTTAAATATGAAATAAGGTCATTTTACTTGTTAGGTAGTCTTGATTTTATAATGGAATAAGGAGAAGGATCGAAGATATATTACGTGAGTATAAAAATATACATTTATTGAAATATAAGTTGAGATACCTGAAACAATTTCTTTTTCTGCTTCTCTCTATTCAATCTTTCATTTCCAAGTTGCTTTAGCCCCCTCTCCAAAGATTATTGAAAGTAGAATGGCTTGCCAGTCAGTCATAAATACCTGAGCCAACTTAATTTAATGTTTTCATTGCTAAGTAACAAAGTTGTCAAAGATATTAAGATACGAGAGACGTTCATTTCCTTGCTTGATAATTTGAAGAACCTGCCTGTAATAAATCTTAAAACTGCTCGTATAAGAGCTCTGTTAAATTTGTAATTGACATAGAAGTAATATCATCTCGTATACATACAATTAAATAAGCTCAGTTCTATGTATCTTTTTATAAAATGGCCACATTTCACTTTTCGTCATAGATATAATATGAAAATTTATTCATCGGTTTTGGAGTCTTGAAATAATTATTCATAAGCAATTCCAGATATTCTTATCATCGTTCGATTGAAAAGATTTCTAAAAGTTAGCAAATCTTGTAAATTTTGACATTTGACATTTGACATTTGTTAAAGGTGCAACTTGAAATTAAGATTTCGAGGCTATGACTATGTTTCGCCTAAATTGAATCGTCAATCCTCAATTAAATATTTATTCTCTGCAAAGCTTTATCTTTACGTTTTCATTTCTGCCGACGAGAACCATGTCAATTCTTGCAAAGTTATGATTTAAACATTTATTGAGAATGAGATATAAGACAATAATTTGCTTAAAATGCGTTTACGAAATGCTTTCATCAATATTTCTTTTTCAACACATTCCAAGCAATTAAACTGTATAACTCAGCTACTTAGAGACTCTAAACACCTTTACTTCATTTTAAAAATTGAAGGAATTGCCACTAAAACATCATTAAAACATTTGCAATTTAATTGGACTGACTAACTGAATGCATTTGATAGTAAATTCTTAAAATATTTAATTAGGTCATTTTACTTGTTAGGTAATCTTGATTTTATAATGGAATAAGGAGAAGGATCGAAGAAGATATTACGTAAGTATAACAGCATACACTTATTGAAATATAAGTTGAGATAATTGAAACAATTTTTTTTTCTGCGTCTCTCTATTCAATCATTCATTTCTAAGAGGCTTTAGCCACTTCTCTAAAGATTATTGATAGTAGAATGTGCGTGCAGTCAGTCAGTCACAAATACCTGAAGCCAACTTAATTTAATGTTTTCATTGCTAAGTAACAAAGTTGTCAAAGATATTAAGATACGAGAGACGTTCATTTGCTTGCTTGATAATTTGAAGAGCCGGCCTGTAATAAATCTTAAAACTGCTCGTATAAGAACTCTGTTAAATTTGTAATTGACATAGAAGTAATATCATCTCGTATACATAAAATTAAATAAGCTCAGTTCTATGTATCTTTTTATAAAATGGCCACATTTCACTTTTCGTCGTAGATATAATATGAAAATTTATTCATCAGTTTTGGAGTCTTGAAATAATTATTCATAGACAATTCTCAATGATATTCTTATCATCGTTCGATTGAAAAGATTTCTAAAAGTTAGCAAATCTTGTAAATTTTGACATTTGACATTTGACATTTGTTAAAGGTGCAACTTGAAATTAAGATTTCGAGGCTATGACTATGTTTCGCCTAAATTGAATCGTCAATCCTCAATTAAATATTTATTCTCTGCAAAGCTTTATCTTTACGTTTTCATTTCTGCCGACGAGAACCATGTCAATTCTTGCAAAGTTATGATTTAAACATTTATTGAGAATGAGATATAAGACAATAATTTGCTTAAAATGCGTTTACGAAATGCTTTCATCAATATTTCTTTTTCAACACATTCCAAGCAATTAAACTGTATAACTCAGCTACTTAGAGACTCTAAACACCTTTACTTCATTTTAAAAATTGAAGGAATTGCCACTAAAACATCATTAAAACATTTGCAATTTAATTGGACTGACTAACTGAATGCATTTGATAGTAAATTCTTAAAATATTTAATTAGGTCATTTTACTTGTTAGGTAATCTTGATTTTATAATGGAATAAGGAGAAGGATCGAAGATATATTACGTGAGTATAACAATATACATTTATTGAAATATAAGTTGAGATACCTGAAACATTTTTATCTCCTTGTCTCTATTCAATCTTTCATTTCCAAGTGGCTTTAACCCCTCTCTAAAGATTATTGAAAGATAATTGTTCGTGCGTGCAGTCAAGCAGTCAGTCATATATACCTGAGCCAATTTAATTAAATGTTTTCATTGCTAAGTAACAAATTGTCAAAGATATTAAGATACGAGAGACGTTCATTTGCTTGCTTGATAATTTGAAGAGCCGGCCTGTAATAAATCTTAAAACTGCTCGTATAAGAACTCTGTTAAATTTGTAATTGACATAGAAGTAATATCATCTCGTATACATAAAATTAAATAAGCTCAGTTCTATGTATCTTTTTATAAAATGGCCACATTTCACTTTTCGTCGTAGATATAATATGAAAATTTATTCATCAGTTTTGGAGTCTTGAAATAATTATTCATAGACAATTCTCAATGATATTCATATCATCGTTCGATTGAAAAGATTTCTAAAAGTTAGCAAATCTTGTAAATTTTGACATTTGACATTTGACATTTGTTAAAGGTGCAACTTGAAATTAAGATTTCGAGGCTATGACTATGTTTCGCCTAAATTGAATCGTCAATCCTCAATTAAATATTATTCTCTGCAAAGCTTTATCTTTACGTTTTCATTTCTGCCGACGAGAACCATGTCAATTCTTGCAAAGTTATGATTTAAACATTTATTGAGAATGAGATATAAGACAATAATTTGCTTAAAATGCGTTTACGAAATGCTTTCATCAATATTTCTTTTTCAACACATTCCAAGCAATTAAACTGTATAACTCAGCTACTTAGAGACTCTAAACACCTTTACTTCATTTTAAAAATTGAAGGAATTGCCACTAAAACATCATTAAAACATTTGCAATTTAATTGGACTGACTAACTGAATGCATTTTATAGTAAATTCTTTAAATATATAATTAGGTCATTTTACTTGTTAGGCAATCTTGATTTTATAATAGAATAAGGAGAAGGATCGAAGAAGATATAACGTGAGTATAACATTATGCATTATGAAATATAAGCTGAGATAATTGAAACGGTTTTTATCTGCTTCTCTCTATTCAATCTCACATTTCCTAGTGGGTTTAGCCCATCTCTAAAGATTATTGAAATTAGAATGTGCTTGCAGTCAGTCATAAATACCTGAGCCAACTTAATTTAATGTTTTCATTGCTAAGTAACAAAGTTGTCAAAGATATTAAGATACGAGAGACGTTCATTTGCTTGCTTGATAATTTGAAGAGCCGGCCTGTAATAAATCTTAAAACTGCTCGTATAAGAACTCTGTTAAATTTGTAATTGACATAGAAGTAATATCATCTCGTATGCATAAAATTAAATAAGCTAAGTTCTATGTATCTTTTTATA
>ARYC01010862.1:0-15032 GCA_000711775.1 Oxytricha trifallax
ACTTTGCTTTAACTTCTTACATAAGCTTTATGGACATAATTATACAGGATTTAGCTTATAGAATTTGAATCTTATTAAATCAGTACTGAATATCGACGATTCACCTAAACTTTATAAAAGATGAAACCTCTTTTCAAGAAATCTCTATTTGCCTTGGAGACAACTCCTAAAGTTTTATTACTTTGCTTAACTTCTTACATAAACTTTATGAACATAATTATACAGGATTTAGCATTTAGAATTTGAATCTTATTAAATCAGTATTGAATATCGACGATTCACCTAAACTTTATAAAAGATGAAGCCTCTTTTCAAGAAATCTCTATTTGCCTTGGAGACAACTCCTTAAGTTTTATGACTTTTCTTTAACTTCTTACATAAACTTTATGAACATACTTATAAAGGATTTAGCTATAGAATTTGAATCTTATTAAATCAGTATTGAATATCGACGATTCACCTAAACTTTATAAAAGATGAAACTTCTTTTAAAGAAATCTCTATTTGCCTTGAAGACAACTCCTTAAGTTTAATTACTTTGCTTTAACTTTTTACATAAACTTAATGAACATAATTATACAGGATTTAGCTTTTAGAATTTGAATCTTATTAAATCAGTACTGAATATCGACGATTCACCCTAAACTTTATAAAAGATGAAACCTCTTTTCAAGAAATCTCTATTTGCCTTGGAGACAACTCCTAAAGTTTTATTACTTTATCTTAACTTCTTACATACACTTTTTGAACATAATTATACAGGATTTAGCTTTTAGAATTTGAATCTTATGAAATCAGTATTGAACATCGACGATTCACCTAAACTTTATAAAAGATGAAACCTCTTTTCAAGAAATCTCTATTTGCCTTGGAGACAACTCCTAAATTTTATTACTTTAGCTTTAACTTCTAACATAAACTTTATGAACATAATTATACAGGATTAAGCTTATAGAATTTGAATCTTATTAAATCAGTATTGAATATCGACGATTCACCTAAACTTATAAAAGATGAAACCTCTTTTCAAGAAATCTCTATTTGCCTTGGAGACAACTCCTTAAGCTTTATAACTTTGCTTTGTCATTACTCATAAAAATTATGATGAACTTAATTATCCACGAACTGCTACTAGATGTTTGAATCTTAAGAAATCAATTTGATATATCGAATATTCGCAATAAGTTTATAAAAGATGAAACCTTTTTTTCTAGTTTCTACATTTTTCCTATAGAACCTTTTCTTAAATTATTAATCTTTAATTTTTATTTACTATCAATTCATAAATCTATTATTAATTTAATCATTAATTTCTGTATATCGACATAAGTACCTTCATTCTTTGTTTAATTTTATTATTCAATTTCAACTATCCTTATCTTGTAAAATAAATTCACATCTTTTCTTAAGAACTCTCTTTAATACATATTACCTCTTTTAACTTTTAATTCTTTTTTCTACAAAATACACCAACCACTTTGAACATTTTTTTAAATAGAATCTTTCTTAATTATGATATTACATTGATCATTCTTATAAGTTTTAGAAATGATAATTCTTTTTTAATAAAATCCAGTAATTTTCTTATATATTTCTGTTTTATAACATATTTTGATTATTCATTAATTATTTATATATTTATATATTTATATCTTAATAGTAATCCTATTAAAATACATCCTTTTTCTTGTCTAATTTCACTTCTTAAATAATTTTCATTTTTAAATTAATGTTATATCTATTCTCTATCTTAAGCATTCAAATTTTTAATTAAAATTTAATATAAAATGTTATCTTATTATTTTACTTATTTATTTTAATTTATAAAATTTAAAATTAATTATATATTATTAATGTAATTTTTAAGCATTTTTCTTCATCCAAATTAAATGTAATAATATTTTCTGCTTCTTCCCTTTTTTTTAAATATTAATTTTTATTATAGTAATGACTTTATGATTAGATTATTGTAAATAGTAAATCAAAAGCATATAATTGAAGCCTACTGACTTTCTTCCACATGTTTGAAACAATGTGGAAATGTTTTTGAATAGTATTAACCTCTATCAAATTCAATTATAATATTTCTAGTGACTTTTTATTTTTTATTAATTTTTCTTGTTTAAGTATGGCAATTTCATTTGGTTTTTAGACTTTAATATAAGCTAAACATTTTGAATATGTAAATAAATATGTATAATTAGTATTCATTTAATGTTTCAAAGCAAATTAAGTTTTATTTTCAACTCCTTCAGTATTATCTATATTTAATCAGCTAGTTATATTATACTAAATGACGTCTCTTTCTAGAAACCAAATTTTTCAATATTTTAAAATTAAGGATGTCTTTTGTATATGGAAACGAAGAATACTATATTTTATCTTATAACTATTTTTTGTCATTAATTTATCATTATTATTTTTATGTCCTTACAAATTGCTTTTACCATGCGCTTTTCACTACAAGTACTTCTTAAAACATAAAATTATTTACTTTTGACAACAAAAAAATGTGCTGTCTTCGTATGTACTTATAGGACATTCAGTAATTATTAAGTCAGTCAAGATTTCATTTGCTTTTCGTCTATTCTTTATATATAAACCGAAAATGTTTTATATAAATTTATTATTAGGCTTCCACTTTCTTCCTTTTATTTAAATTTGGCTCTAAGATAATATATAGAATTTAAAACTTTGATGACAAAGGTAATAAATCAATAATTATAATGGTCGTAAGATGAAGTTTAAGTGTATTTATAAGCAAATTTACATTTATAAATAAGATATTTATCTGTTAAAATCAATTAATAGATTAAAAATACCTAGTTAATGAATAATTTTGCAAATAAATTCAATTGTATATATATACAAAATTAATTATAAACAACTTCTTATTCAATTTGAAATTGTACTGAAAATATGAATTTATGTTTTATATAATTTAGAATTTAAAATACATTGCATCTATAATAAAGTGAAATTAAACTATTCTAAAGAACCAAGTATCCATGATCCTTAATTAATTCTATATCTTCACTCAAATAATTCTTCTTTTTCAAGAAGATTTCTACTGTTTTTATTATAGTACTAATTAAATTGTGTAGTTATATGTGAGACTGAAATATCCTCGTTGATTATTAAAATCTGGTTATTGCCAATCTTATAATTAAATTTGCTTTCAGGTCTTTTCTAAATTTATTTTATCTCATTTATTATAATTCATTCAGGTTATTAATTTGTTGATTATTATCATCAAAGTTGTTTGGTTTTGCAGGAATAAATTCATCAACTGTTTCTATAGTTAGTAATTTAAAATAATATCATCCCTTTTTACATGACTATTTAATTATTAAATATATGAAAGTCTAAAAAAATAAAATACATTAACCAATATGTACGATAATCTAATTTATCGGCAGTTTTCTATCTTATCTTAAAGAATCTGATAATTATGGAGTTAAGCTAGCTTGTTTATTGGTTGTTGATATTAATACAATTATATCCATTTTACTCTTTATTAAACACTTTAGTTAAAATGTATATATTTATAAATTATTTTAAAACAACTTAATTATTTTATATATGCTTATAAAAATAACAAATCATGCCACTATTATAGTAGTATCTATTTGAATGAGCTGATATGACAACTTCTGAGGACAAAATACCACGTAAAATCAATCACCTTGATCAATTAACTATCCTCCTCTATGATCATAGTGTGATTTTCAATTTCGCCTTTACGAGATGGATGTTGAAACGAAGTTTATCAATATCAGTTTGATGAGAGAAATGATAGAGAGACTCTTACTAGACTTATTCCTCCTAAGAATGGAGTCTCTATTCTTTAATGTTGTTGTTTCATTACTCAAACTTCATGTGGAGGGATATACTAGTAATTGCTTCATCTAGTTTTGCCTTACTCTTACTTTAAATTATTATTCATCATCTTGATCATGTTTACTGTTACCTTGAAAGCTAAGCCTATAACAAGTTGCTCATAAAAATTAGTCATTCATGAAGCGTAGCTGCTAGTTGGTAGAGGCAAACTAATTCTCTCCTATGCAATCAACCTTATTGCTTTCTACCAACTCTCAATAAGACAAAGTGTATAAGAGGTTTATTATAAAATGACTGACTCTTTGATTAGCATTTTGAACTAGTAAATTAATTAAATAATTGAGGTTATTAAGAATGTTAAAAATTAATTCATTTATTTAAACTGCTTATTTATGAATTAATTATAAGGAGCACAATATGAATTCAAGAAACTTTAAATTTAGCAAGTTTAAGTTCAAGGTAGTATTGAGTAATATTGGTTTATAAATTCACAGTGTAAATAAAAATGGATAAATAAACTGCATTAGTGTTAGTTATTTTAAATATACTTTAATAAATGTGAATTATCTCTACATCTTTATTAATTATAATGTAATATGTCAATAAAATATTACTAGTTTTTAGTAGATCAGCGAATCGGTACGATGCCCATCATTCACTATTCTTCAATGATTCTTCATTTTGAGTCTAAGTGACATTGTGAAATAATAAAAATTGTTAATTCTATCTAGTAGAAATATTCGGCTAAGGTGACAAACACTCACCCCCTCTAAGGTGTACTTTAAAAAGTGTACTCTGATAGAACTCGACCTCCTGAGCAAACATTTTTTAAGAACTGATTGTGGCCGGCTTTAGTTTTTGAGATAACATACTTGCAAAATAAAAAATCATATATAAAAATGGAAAAAAAATATTAATTAAAATATGATTATTTTTTAAAATTAAATGAATATTTATTTAAATGCTTATAATTATCATTATTAATCTGTTAATTTGATGATAAGTTTATAATATAAATTTTCACATGCAATAATAATTAATTTAACAGTCTAATCTTGAGTAATTTTTAGAATGTCTACACCAAAGAAATATAATCAAACTTGCAGAATTACTAATTGACTATGAACTTCTGAATGATAGATCAGAAAATTAATGCAATAAATGCTATATTCACAAAGGTTTTTCTTTGTAAAATATTTAGAGCAAATATGTTGATAAAATAGTATGGAGATGCAAAAACAAATCGTGCAAAACTACCAAATCGATTAGAAATTAAAATGACTTTTTCAATAAATTTTCAAAAATATCAATACATAAATTATGAGTTTTATTGCAACTTTCTTCATATTTGGTAGGAGGTTAGTAGAATCAGAAAAAATACTAAAAATTCATCACAGATCACTAATTAGGCTATAAAAAAAATTAGGTAAAGCATAAGATAATATTACAAGCAAAAAAATAGAGATAGAGTTTTCGGAGACTGGGGAGAAAGTATTGTAGAAATTGATGAAATGTGTTTAAGAGGCAGAAGAAAATACAATAGAGGAAGAATTAGAATTAGACCACAGATTTGGATTATTGGTATTGTACAGAGAGGGACCAATAAACTTTACATATAATAAGTATAAAATAGAAATAGAGTGACACTAGAACGAGTCATTTAAAGAAGAGTAGATAGAAATATAACGTTCTTATGTACAGATTCTTGGAGGGCTTATAATCGTTTAAGATAACTCGGATATAATCATATGACAGTTACTCACAATGTTAATTTCATAAATCCAAATAATCCATTAGTTCATACTTAAACAATAGAAAATAGATGGAGTTTAGCACGTAAATATAGAAGAGATATGGGGTAATTGACTAATATAAATATAAAGTAATTCATTGCAGAACTTAATTAGAGACTGGAATATAGAGAATATGATAAAAGATTCCATAAATTGATGAAAATATTATCAGAGTATTAAAATTTTTCATTTAATTTTAAAAAATAATCATATTTTAATTAATATTTTTTTTCCATTTTTATATATGATTTTTTTATTTTGCAAGTGTTATCTCAAAAACTAAAAGCCGGCCACAATCAGTTCTTAAAAAATGTTTGCTCAGGAGGTCGAGTTCTATCAGAGTACACTTTTTAAAGTACACCTTAGAGGGGGTGAGTGTTTGTCACCTTAGCCTAATATTCTACACTCGAAACTTTAATCTTTGATATAACCTCCTTGTCATTTAATAAAGGAAATTAATGGAACAAAATACATTTAATTTCAAAAGATAAGGATATAATTTTACTCTTGTAATAATAATCAACCTTTATATTTATAGAACATAGAAATCTTATTAATTATATTATCATCTTGTTTTCTCCATAGATGCTACTGCCTACACAGCATAGATGAGTACAAAAGCATACATTGACATCACTTCGCACTACAGCTGTAGCCAATAAATAAGCTAACTGGAATTCAAGCCAATCCAAAATCATTAAATAATATGTAAATGTTTGACTCTCAATTAGTGTAGCAGCATCAATCTTGATGATTAAGGCACAAGTTAATGGATGAAATGAGCGAATACAGTTGTTGAAAGTGAGAAGTTGGAAATGCTTTTATATACTTAGTAAATTAGGATTAATTTAAAAGTAAGAAAATTCATTTATAAATTTTACAGTTGTTATTTTATTCTAAGTATATTTTAATAATTTAAGTTCAATAAATTGAAATAAAGGCATTTAAATATAGTCTTAATAGCTGTTTTTGTTATATCTATTTGTTTAACTTTTACCTGGTAACAAATTAGCTTCATTTATTTCTATATCAATCTTGAATCGTAGCTCTTTCACTCTATACTTAGAGATCTTTTTAACCAAGTATTTGGGTGACTATTATTCATTGATATTTTTATGTATAATTTATTATTGTGATGTAAGATCAAGGAGTTAATAGTATAAAGAAATAAAAAGTAATTAATTAATTGTGATTGAATCCATAAAAAATTTTAATTTATCCTGAACCCTTTACTTTTATAATTAAATACTTGTTCTTTTCGTAAAAGTTCGAAGAATTTTTACTTACATCTAAACATAAAGTTATTAGACTTTTAATTATAATTGTTTCATTTTCTATGCTTTTTTATAATCTACTTATTTCTTCTTAAATTATATTTTAGCAATATAATTTACAATTAAGGTTTTAATGAAACTAGTGTCTCATTTACATTAATTATTTTATCTATCAAACTTTTTCGATTTTCTATCTTTTCAGTTGCTCCATTAATGCTCAAATAAAATTTAATTTTTTAATTAAATATTTTTTACTATACTATTTTATGGGACTCCTTTTGAATTAAATATTTCTCTAAAATTAAAAAATTCCTGGATACTTTAGTAATATTTAAATTAATTTAAATTATTTTAAATCATTCATTATTATATCAGGGAAGATCTGTAGATTTGTTTTAATTATTATTACTTGTCATTTATGTACATGACATCAGTTGTGATTATACTTTAATTATATAATCAAATTCAATCTTAATAAAAATATTAAAAGTCGCAAAAATTTTTATATAACATTCTTTAATTAATTTTTGATTGAGAAATGCCTTTATTTTGTGAAAGTAGGTAGTTTTCCAATTTTTATTCAAAATCTTAGTAACGATTTAGATATTCCTCTCGCATTGTTTACCTTTCCGATATCTTATGTCATTACAATACAATTAAAATAAGTTTATCTTAAAAATATTTAAATTAAGTTATTTAAGATTGTTTGCTTCTCTAGATTCTAATTCTTTTACTTTACATAATATTGTTGCTGCTGTATCGTTATTTTATTGAATATTCTATTTTCTTTTATAATGCTCATAACTTTTTATTCTTATATGTATTTTATCTGATTCAATTACATTTCTTTCAATATTATAAAACATTAAATTCTTTTATTTATACCTGCCTAGATATTTGAAACAAATGCAATAGTATTTAATAGAAAAGAAGAAAATGATTATGTAAATAACGATAAATAAGAAGATTAAAGTGATAAAAAAATCAAATGATGTAAATATCAGCGGCCATAACCAATACAATTAGAAAGAATCCTAAGAATATATACTTTAGAATAAATAATCCAACAGGATTGATAGTTAAAAATTATTACACCAAGAGCAAATGATGCGACAATTTCATTAGTAGCTTATCCTCCACTATTAACAATAAGTGAAATTGAACAAACTAGATATAACTTTGCCTTTATTATACAACAATTATTAAAATTAAATCATAGTAAAATTCACTTTAGTAGAAGAAATGATTTAAAAACCTTTAAAATTAACTTCAATAAATTAATTAGCACTTACAGTTTTTAATTTATAACCTATATACCAAACCAAAGAATCAGCTATATTAGAAGGGCAAAAAAAAACTCTATGGAAGAAGCCAGTCCAACATTTTAAAATCAAGTAAACAGAAAGACAGTGACTTTATCACGTGACTAGCAAAAATAAATTAATGATAAAATGCTTAAATATTTTGAGAATATTTTAAGTTATTGATATTTTGAAATTAAAAATCAATGCTATCTCATCATAGCAGTCGAAAGCATAATTTTTTAATTAATTATTTTAATATAACTATCTAGCCTTAAAAGACAAGGATTGTAAAATCATTTTTCCCTCATTTTCTTATACTGTTATAATAAAATCAATAAAAAAGGAATATTAATCTATCCTATCTCATTCTATTATTCAGAGTAATACTTCATATTTATAATATTCATTTAAATAATCATTTAATTTGTGTATTCTAAATTTATTGTTTTATCAATTAAAAGATTGGAAAAGGGAGAGTTAACATATCAAATAACATTAAATTAAGATGTAAATTTATTTATTAAGAAGATTTAACATTATATTTAGTACTACTTATATAATATATTGTAAAAAATATTTACGTTCTCACACTTTATTTGAATTACAGATCAATCCCTTGAGAGTAATGCCTTTCTGCTTTGACACATACTTGCCTTTAACATAATAGAAAGTTACACTTTCTGGAGGCGAGCCACCCAACATTTATAAATAGATTGTCTAGCTTTCACCAAAAGCTCTATAGAAAGCATTTAGGTTTATGATTATTAACATTGAACATGGTGAGATATAAATATGTAACGAATATCACCCAATTTAAATTAGTATGCTAACGGCTAGTATTACTGTAAGTAGACTGAGGAATCTTCCCTAAATGAGAGTACATATATGGTACTATAGTACTCCCTCAACATTATAATTTCTTGGTTTCATAAATTGGTATTGCCAAGGAAGAGGGAAGATGTAAAATTCATTTGATTTAAAAAATAAAAATGTAAAACATTGTGTTTTTATCGATGATGATAAAGATAAATACTTAAGTTAGCATGAAAAATGAAGAGATGGAGGGTCTGGAAAGAAATAGGTACCAAAGGCCGAGATGGTGAAGCATCTTTCCCTGACCTCCCTGTCATGCCACTAACCAAAGTGCCTTTCCTTTGTGTTGAATGTTGCTTCCTTCTAATGTTATCAAGATCATCTTTAAGTTATTGATTAGGTGTATTTGTAACACTTTTATGCAATAATGTTTCTTTTGTTATAAGTTTTATTATTAATAGATTTACTAGGAATTCATGAGTTTCTTTATTCTTGATTTAGAATTCTTCAAGCATATCCATCAATCGAGTTTCTATACATTCTGGCACCTATTTGCTAAACAAAAATCAACTGGCATCAGATTTAACTATCACTAATGCTAATTGTCTTAAAGAAAAATCATTCATAGCATATAATAGAAACACTTTACTTGCCATATGAAACATAAGTATATGTTTTGAAAAACTTGTAACTATAATACAGAGAAAAAAATGGTGGTGTAATGCTGCTGAATTATTAAGTTGAATCATTATTCTAATTTATATTAAATTGATAATAAATATAAATTAAAACTTTCCATCATATGATAATGAAGCCGTAAATACTTGCAACTTCTTAATTAAAATATAATATTAATTACAGTATTCTTAATTAGTATAAATTAACATGGGAATACGTATGGCTATGATTTAGATAAATATATGAAAGTTTGTTGATATTAAAGAAGACTTACTATCATTCTGTTTGAAAGTTGGCTTTATGATCCAATTGGGAAGGTACGATTTTTATATTATTATGATTGTATTAAATAAAATGCTTATTAAATAATTGTTTAATCCAATATAATTCAAACAACTCATTAATATTAAAGGGAAAATAATAAATATATGCATTATAACAATGCTGGATATGCTGATAATATAAGGCTTTAATTGATTTCATTCTAAATTTACATTATATTAAATTACTATCGATGCCAGGAGTATAGCATATGATATCTGAGCCAGGATTAGAATTTTATGGAATCATATCTATTATATTACTAGTTTATTTATTTTTAATATATTTTATTCATCAATAAGTCATTATTTTCCTCATTAAAAACTATAAGAACTATCCTTAACTCATAATATTCAAGTAAATCAACAAATTAGGTTAAATATTTCTTCTTATATCTCAGCAACATTCAACAAGTAGACGTAACATTTAAATGCTGCTTTATCTTCAATTATGCTAGATGCACTCATACATCAATTCAACACCCAAAAGATTCTCAAAGAGCATCAACATTACCATAAAGGGCAGTTGTGCAGTTTATATCTTCAATTACCACTTGTTTGAATGCAAGCAATGGTATCTAAGAGAACATAGAGTGTGCTTATTTCATTTTCCTTTATACTTCCTAATGCTTGTTAGGTGGTGTATAGCAATTGTAGTGGCATATCTACGGATGGAGACCACGGAAACTGATCTTTACTGGCTCCTTAAATGACAGCTTCAGTTTAAGCATAAGGGTATAATATATTATAAAGCTTCTTAAATAATCAATAAGTATAGTTCTAATAGTTTATTAGGATATTCATAGGTTTATTAAAATATTTATAGATAATCAATGTGATAATTTAAAACTTGAAGTTTATAAAAGATCCATTAAAAATTATAATTTAATTATAACATATATATTAATAGGCAGAAACTAAAACTAAATGAACAAAACAACTACTAGCTTTAGAGGACCTGATTCAATCAAAGATTTAATATTCAATCCTATACTAATAGAATATCTGCATATTTCTGGTTATCATCAGCATAATTATTTTGTTTTACAAATTCTATTTTAATGAATTTTTATATTTCTATATCATTTTCCCCCACTGTATTTTTTTAATTCTTTTATATGAGTATCTCAAATTAATTGCTATTACTAGGAAATGGTTAAAATACTCTTATTCAAGCATTTACAGACATTGTTCAAATATAATATATGGTTTGGTAACTTAGCTATTTCATCCACTATTTTATTAGAACTAAATCATTTAAAATTAACTAATTAAAAATATCAAGGTATATTTTCAAATTCATTATCAGGATGTCATAAATTGTTTTATATTCTAAAATTTTTATATTAAAAATTATTAATTATAATAAAAATGAAAATCAATGTGAAATATTCATGACTGTTAAAATTAAATTAATACTTTTAAGGTTTTTATAGAATATTCATCAAAACGGAGATGTTTATAATAAAGATATTTTATCATTATCTGAGTCATTTTTATCTCAAAATTTACAAAATTTTTAATATTCTTCTTTAAATCATCTAAGCGATGTATCAATCTTGTGGTATTTGTCGTAACATTAGGTAAGACACTAAACAATATATATTTATATAAATATATACTTATTGAATCATTTTAATGAATAAATAATTTCTTTCTGAATAGAGTAGGTAGTAGTAGTAGTAAATAAGTAAGTTGGTAGGTAATGAATAATTATCAATGAAATTTTAGTACATAAATTTTTACTTGATCCGGTAGCATTTAAAATGTCAAGGTTAATATTAATAACATGGTATGTTTATTCATATCTTCATTCTCTTAATGGTTTTCCTGCACTGTGGGTCTTGATTTAACATGGCCTTGCCTTCTCTCTATTATCTAATTATTCCTCTGCTTAATCTAATGCTGGAGTCTTGATACGGGAACAATGTGGCGATTTATTTTTTGGCACAAAGGCTGGGAGAATGGGAGAATCAAACTCGCCTGTTACAAATTCAAGGTGATCATTTCACAGGACAGGAAAGCCTACTCAGTATACTTTTTAATTATTTCGTTATAATATTAAAAATATTTAATTTCCTCTTTAAAAAATATCAATAATCACTTAATCATTTATTTTATTATCTTCTTATATTGTTAATTCTAAATAAAACTCTTAATTTTAAATTAACTCTTATTCATCTTTATTATTTCTCCTTGTGTGCTTTTTACTAAATTATTTTAATGCCTCTAAATGTTTTGTTGCTATAGTTTCTCAAATTAGCCAACACAGTTATTTTCTTCATTTTCAAGATGGTTATAAATACATTTTTAAATAATTTTAAAGAGATTTCTTTGTCTTTTGTATTTTATATTTAAAGCATGCTCATTTATACTTTAACTCTTAATTAGTCCTTATAAATCCAATTTCATTAATAAAATGTGAATTATAAAGATTGTTTATTTGAATACTTCTATAGCATAAATTAGGCACCAATATAATTTGATAACTTCCACATCATCAATTGAATTAAATTAAATGTATAATATTTAGTATAATTTAATAAAGTTAGAAAAATATTGTTATAAATAATTTAAATTTACATATAAACATATATTATATCATTATATTTAAAATATTAATTGTTTAGAATTTTTAAATGTCAAAAGAGGTACAATACTGAAAAAATATGCTATAATTATTCCATCATTTTGTTTGATAATTATTGATAATAAATATAGATAATTAAATTAGATTTTAAATTTAATTAAATATTTCTTCAGTATAATTTAATGATTAAGATTATTTTATAAATATTCAAACTATTACATTAATAATATCGGATATTATGTAAATTGTAATTTAACTTATTATATATGCATTAATCATAAATTTTATCAAATTAAAGATTCTAGTTTTAGTATAAAAAATATTTAAAAAAAGAATTGAAACATGATTAAATTTCATTTAAAATATGAATTGACACATTCGTTAGAAATATTAAAATAGTTAATTAATAAAAATAAATTGATAATATTAAATTTATTTAGGAGTTTGTTATGAACAATTAAAAGATTGACATTAATTTATTAAATATAAGAATATTAAATTTGCGTGGCATTCCTTTAACTTCTTAAAAATTCTAATTATTTTAAGGAAAGCTTCTACATTTACAATTAAATTAACAATATAAAAGTAATTTATTGATCATTTATAACAAATCTCTGTAAAATATAGTTTTTTAGAATTTCTAATATAAAAAGACAAATTTTGTAAAAAATGGCTTCTCTTTTAAATAATTCAAAGAAATAATTATTTATTTTTTCTTTAATGTATAAAAACAAAATTTATTAGCTTAATGGCAGTCCATTTTTAACTGTTCAAATGCAACTACTCCTTCAATATTTTGTACTTTAGTAATAATAAATTCCCTCAAAAAATAAAAAACAATGATAGGAACTTAATGATAATGAATTGACAAAAAACTTTACTATCGCTTCAATAAATAATAGAATAATTCAAAATTAAAATTGTTCATCAATTTAATTTATTATTTTTACAATCTTATTGTACACTTTTTGATACAATTCATTTATTGTAAAGAATTTAAAAAATATTCTAATCAACTTTGTTAATATTTAAGCAGGTTAGTTAAAAGTTGATTAATATAAAAAGATTTGTATATTATGAGTGGAAGTTTCAAAATATAATAATTAACAGAAATTAATAATCTTCATTAATCAATATAGAAATAATTATGGCATAAATTGAATAATTTAAAAATAAATTAGATATAATATTGTTTATTAAGAGTAAACATAAAAAAAATGCAATAATGTTTAATCAATTTAAATTTAAAACTAAAATAAAATTAAAATATAAATGAAAGGACAATTTAAAATTAAATTTTGAAAAATGCTGAATAATATTTGATGTAACTTTTCTTGATGAATAAAATCTTGAAAATAATAAGTGAGAGTAGCAAAATTATTAAATATTGAAAACAAAAGGCGTAGGTAAAGGAACAATTATGTGATTAAATTAAAAAATATAAATATATAATTTGATAAAGTATGCTAAATCAAATAAATTAAGTAAATATAAATAATTATAAATAAACAAAATAAAATTAAAAATAAAATAAAATACATGAAAAAGACGAATAGAAAAGAGCATTAAAAAAAAGAAGAAAGCTAAAATATAAAAAAAAGATCTTTATAAATATAATTAACATGAGATGTAAACATTATTAAAGAAAACTCAAAAAAAAACAAAAATCACTCATTATCATTAATAAAATGAATCAATGAATTTCATAAAATATCATATATATATTTAAAGATAAATATATAAAAATATTTCAACAACAAAATATTCATGATTTTGGAATTACTAAAAAATTCAATAATTATTTAAATTATCAAAAAATAAATTAAAATGCGAAAGAAATGTGAACTTTTTCAAAATATAAAGACCCTTAAAGATAATCATTTTTAATAAAAAAAGAAATTTCTTGAAAAGTAGTTTCATCTTTTATAAACTTATTGCGAATGTTCGATATTCAATACTGATTTAATAAGATTCAAATTCTAAAAGCTAAATCCTGTATAATTATGTTCATACAGTTTATGTAAGAAGTTAAAGCAAAGTAATAAAACTTTAGGAGTTGTCTCCAAGGCAAATAGAGATTTCTTGAAAAGAGGTTTCATCTTTTATAAAGTTTAGGTGAATCGTCGATATTCAATACTGATTTAATAAGATTCAAATTCTAAAAGCTAAATCCTCTATAATTATGTTCATAAAGTTTATGTAAGAAGTTAAGCAAAGTAATAAAACTTAAGGAGTTGTCTCCAAGGCAAATAGAGATTTCTTGAAAAGAGGTTTAATCTTTTATAAAGTTTAGGTGAATCGTCGATATTCAATACTGATTTAATTAGATTCAAATTCTATAAGCTAAATCCTGTATAATTATGTTCATAAATTTTATGTAAAAAGTAAAAGCTAAAGTTATAAAACTTTAGGAGTTGTCT
>ARYC01010867.1:0-14255 GCA_000711775.1 Oxytricha trifallax
ATAGAGCATTAATAAATACCAGCCAAAGTTGACTATTAATGCAAAGAATGCAATAAAGTTTTCCCTTACAAGTCAACTTATAAGAGACACTTGAGAGATATACACAACGAAATGCCAAGGTTATATCTCAAGCATTAAAAGAAAGATGGAAGTATGTCTGTGAGTTCTGTGAGAAGCCATAATCTCATACTAGAGACCTCAAAGTGCACTTAAAGAAAAAGCACAATTAAAGTTTTGTCTTTATTCATGAACCTACAGGGAATAGATTCCTCTAAAAGAGAAGATCAAGAAACCCAGTGGAGTCTCTTAGAGTTGAAGTCTAGAAGTAAAAATGAAGAAAGCAGTCAAGAACTTTCCAGTCACTGAGATCAATAAAATCATGGTTAAAATAGAGGCAATGAAGATTCCCATATTAAAATTATTGACTTAGATTCTTGCCTAGAAACTACCTCACTCTTGAAAAAATAGAGAAGAGAGTCATTACAGATGACTAATATGCTTACAAGATATATCCTTTCAATTACTTCCTTGCTGATGACAAGTTCCAAATAGAATTTGCTAATGAGTATTATACTCTTTAAAAGGCAAAGTTAAATAAGTGCAGGCATATAATCTAGCTTGATGCTATATACTTGGGAAAGATCATGTAGCCTTCAGGCTTCCTTTACTTGAAATGACTTACAGAAAATTCTTATCTGACAATAAATGTCAGAGATAAATTAGCTAGATAGTATACCAGATAGTTGAAGGATTGAAGAGCTTCACAAGCTAGGCTATGATCATAGAAACTTAAAGCCAGAGAACATCATGATGAACTTTCAGCCTCTTAAAGTTTATATTATAGACTTCAACAGAGCTCAAAAGAGGAAATGTATACGGCACCCCTGGATATTTCCCAGAGAGAGAGGATTGGAGAGATAGAGACACTTAATGGGATATCTGGGCCCTAGCAGTAATAATAATAGAGAGCGACATGCCAAGAAACGATTACTTTAGCTGCAGGGGTGAGAGAGATTCTAAGCAGAGAATCAAACAATATCTCGATAAAAATAAAATAAATGGAGGTCTCAGAGAACTTGCATACTCAACTATTATCAAGCCAAGCTAAGAGAATTAACAAACAATAGAAACAATCAAACATCAACTTAGAAAGATAAAATTCAGAGAACTGCCACATGACTCTAAACTTATGTTTGTGTGAAATATTTTAAAAACTCGCTTGTTATACTCACTTAAAATACTAATATTTAAACATTAAACCCCTACATAAACCCTATTAAAACCCTAATAAAGTATGCACTAATAGTCTACTTTTATCAATCAAAAACTCAATCAAGCTACTGAAAGGGTTTTGGGGTTTTGATTGTCATCCTGTTATGATTAGAAATCTTAAAATTTCTTATTTATGTTTTTATCTCTTTTACAATTACTTAAAATGCAACAATCAATATATATTAATTTGGCCCAACTTATATTTTTAAATATTTACTTTTGATATTTAGTATAACTTAATGTTTTTCAGTAGATTCTATTATATCTGAGTCTTAGATTCATAAATCCCCTGAGGATTATACCTCGCTGTTAAATTACTCAGTAGCAGGTGCAACTTTTTTTCCCTATTTTGTAATATTCTGAGCTTATTACAATAAGTGACACTAGTTACTAAGGTCCTTATATCAAATTTTATTTGTTAATGCGAAACCTGTTAATATAGAATTTTAAAGGCTTTTAATTTAATTTTAAGTCCTAACTTAAACTAAAGTACTCGGGTTCAACAATCATGTTTTGACTCGCCCTGCAGGTATAAAATTCATTATCATCTTGGTTTAGAGGAGATAGTTACTTTAAGATTTATTGCTCATAGATTTAACTCTCGCTTTCCTCAATAAAATACACCTGAAAATAAAAATTGATATTTGATAAAACTTAAGCTAAATATGATTAAGTTTTATCAAGCAATTGAACTGCCTTAGAAATGCGATTGTTGCTCAGAATAAAATCATTTGTCAATTCAACTTGGTTGTTTAAGTCATTTTTAACATTTTTGCTATTAATTTATAATGAAATAAATATTTTAAAGAAATATTTATTTAAAATAAGCTAGTAGACTGAGAACCATCTTTTTTATAATTTTAGGAGTTTGATTATTTACCATATTTATTGCAAATATAATATAAAATTGTGAGGTATTTTATGTATTTAAAATAAAATTAATCATGGTAAGATCTTTTTTTTCATAAGGATATAATACTAATTTATAAAATAATCTTTATTATTATTATTATTATTATTATTATTATTATCATTTAAGAATATTAACTTTCATAGTGAAGCTCTAGCTTTAATTTTCCTCATCCAAACAAATATTCTTGAAATTCATTCTTATTGACTTCGAATTGTCTAGTATTTAATAAGGACTACTGGAATGCCTAGGTTTGGATTATTTGGGGGTTTGATTGAAGTTTTAGCATTTATATTCATTCAGATTTTGTGAACTGAATGATAATTGTCAAAAGTATTTTATATTTTATGATAAATGTAATGAAAAAAATCATAATTTATATTTATGAATGCAATTTTAGGGTCCAGCTCAGAAAAGTCTTAGTTCTAAGATTAATTTTAAGGATCTTGGTAGCACTTTATACAGGAGCAATTATCTATAAATTTAAGTTTATTAATAGATTCTAAATTATTTGAGCAAAATTATTTAAAAATACATTAGAATATTATAACTTACCCTCAATATGCCTCTAATTATTCCTCTATAAATTTCTTGTTAATTTATTTAATTAATTAATTAATTGAGAAGGTTAAATAATTATTACATTATATCATAGAATTACAAATGTAATTGGAGATTGTATTAAATTGATGAAATTAAAGAATTGAATAGAAACTGTTATTTAAATATCTTATTTAACAATAAAAATAATAAAAATAAACTCACATCATGGTCTTAAGAATCACCTAGCATATAAATAGTGTTAAAAGTTATTGAGTAAATAAAATTTAATCTAGCAGCTTTATATTATAATACAAAATAATCTTTATTTAAAAAATTTATTCCTCAGAATAGTTCAGCTCTTAGAATAATATTATGTAAAGATTAAATCCTCTAGTCTTAATAAGAGCTGCTATGTTCAATTTCCTCAATATCATCTAGTATTTTTATATCATTCCTTGAATTTAAAGGTAATTATCTATTTAGACATATATATCTTTAATTTTAAAAAATACTAGAATTATTGGACCCATTAAATTTATGAAACTTTGCTTTTAAATAATATAAATAATTTAATTTTCATAAAAAATGCTTTCTTGATTGAATAAATCTGTTCAAATCTATTAAATTACTTTTATAAAAGTTATTTTAATATAATACAATCTATTTTAGATTTTTAGTTAAAAATGTGAGACACATCCCTCGAATTGGCATTAGTTATACCTATGGCCTCTTATTATATATTTCTCAAGGGTGATTAAGATTGGCTTCCAAATTATGGAAAAGAATCAAAACGGCAAAATACATTATTTTCTGCTGATACTCTATTTTCATATAAATTCATATTTGAAATTAGAAAAATGAGAAAATTTTGATGATATTTAAAAATATCATCATTTCGTTCTTGAAAATTGAGTTAATTTTTTGTGAATGATTTCTAGTTTTAATGTTAATCTTAATATTGAGACTGCACATCTATAAAGCAATATAATAAATTTTAATTTATTTGCATAAAAATTAGGAAGAAATTATAATAATATATCTATATGGAAAAAAATTAATTCAAGATCTAATTGAAATATGAGAAATTTTACCAAATATAATATATTTTCAAAATTAATATGATTAGAAAAGTATTTAAAAATTAAGCTAATAAATAA
The DNA here is from genome assembly GCA_000711775.1 of Oxytricha trifallax. Taxonomy (NCBI): domain Eukaryota; phylum Ciliophora; class Spirotrichea; order Sporadotrichida; family Oxytrichidae; genus Oxytricha; species Oxytricha trifallax. Next base: position 3,883 of record ARYC01010867.1, read on the forward strand.
TATTAAAACTTGTCTTAAATTATATGTAAATCTATTTATTGATTTTGATTTTAGTTTTATTTAATATTTTCAAATATTTTTATAAAATGACTAGTTTTTATGATTAACAGGTAAACTTAATAATTTATTATGCAAGACTTACCCTAATCCTAATTACCAGGCAATTTTATTTATTACATGTTTCCCTAAGAAATTTCGTTATAATTTTCAAACTATTAATCATTATAAAATATATTTATTATAATTTTTATATTTTAAATCAGATAAATGACATTAAAAATATTGAGTGTGTGTGGGATGATTTATTGAAAGAATCTTGTTATTGAAACTAGATTTAAAATATTTTAATTTGGTGTAAAAATGTAATATTCATTTTATTTAAAATTTATAATTTATAATTGAAAGTGAAATTGAGAACGTGGTTGTGATCTAAAAGGGATGTTTGTGAGATATGACTGCCCTCATTTTTTATATTAAAACTGAAGTTATCTACCTATTTATGAACTAAATTTGAAAGTAAAGATGAGATAGAGTGGCTGAATTGCCAATTAGCTCTACTTCTAGTTGAATTTCATAAACACAAATTTTTTTTGAGTAAGTTGGGGTAATAGGCTTATCGTATAAAATACCTATTGTTTGGGTCATACTGCGACTAAAAAAAACAGATAAAGTGAAAATTTTAAGAATTTAATTGCATTAGATGAAGTAATTGGTAAACATTTGCTTTCAAAAGTTTCTCATACCAACATAGATTGCTTCAGTAAGTTGCAAATAGTAGGATAGACTGCCTCAGAGAGATAGGTTTGTTTCTTACCAAGTCTATCATATCCGTTGAAGTTCTCATAATTCTTTTTATAAATTTTAAGTTACATTTAATTTTAGTTAGACATCAAGAACATAATTTTTTCAAAGTTTTTGTTGTTGTAAGTCTCGGATTGCCACGTAAACTCAGTCTGATATGTCACAACTAATTAATGGTTTGACTTATGTTAAAATAGTGAATATTTAAAATTAATTTAAAACTTCTAATTTATATCTTCTCCCCTATTTATTAGCTATTTGACCCTAATGCTTATTTTATAGGTCTTCTTTTACCACAAAGTTATTAAGAGGCACTTTCGATTAACTCCAGCTTGATTTTCTTTCTTTACTAAAAAGTATATACATGTGCTTTTAAATAGAGAATTTATATGAATTAATAAAAAATAACTATACTCAGCAGGTAAGCTTAAATTTGCTACAGATTCAAAGGTTTTCCTTTGTTATTTAATAATTTGCTCTCTTTACTAAGTGAAAAACAATAGTTTTGCATAAATATGTTATCATTAAAACAATATTTGAATAAAAATAATTGCTTTTCCAAATATTTTATTATAAAGCATATTTGAAATTTAACTGAGCTCACATTCTTCCATTTCTTTGGAATATTATGATTCTTCATGTTCATCTGATTTTTTTGAACTAAATTATTTTCTCATGTTTTATTGATGGCTTAGTATATTTTTTTGATTGGTTAGTTTAGCTTAGTTTAAAATAATACAATTACTATTAAAAATTACACAAATTATCTATAGCTTAACTTTATAAATTGATAGTTGTTTGAAATTAATGTAGCAATTCTTATGAATTTAAGACTTAGTTTTTATTGTATAAATTGAAAAAATATATATACGTATAATATAAAAGTAAAATACTATAACTTATATATTTTAAGTTAGTTTATCGATATGTCTGAATAAATTTTATAAGGTCAAAGATATTTATGTTATTTGAGTTTCTAATATAGTTAACTTTATAATAGAAGTTTATTATTAATACGTTTTCAATTAAACTCATAGACATACTATACTAATTTAATAATGAAATAGGCAAGTGCTGTTAATTCGATTAAATAAATTAGCAAATCCATTGAATAATAAATTTAATAATTTTTCTTTTATACCACACACACTTATGGAGAAATAGAAATACGAATTAATGTTATAGTTTTGATAATTGCTTTTGCAAACATGATAATTGCATATCTAGAAAATGTACAACAATTAAATTTGTTCTGATTTGCTTTATGCAAATTGAAATAATATAGTAAAATTTTAACAATTTTCTAATGAGATTAAGCCAAAAATATTCGTTAGCACAGTGGAAACAGAAGTTTACACAACGAATTATGGAGAGGCTATTGGAATAGATAATTCAACATTTTGCTTGATTTTTCGATACCTGAACATTTTCATTTGTTTCTTCATTGATATTGGTATTCTCATTAGGTATTCTTTGCAATTGAAAATATTGAAAAAGTAGAAGTTGAGGCATCCTACTGACACGCTTTACACTAATAAAAAAGAGTTCATAAGGTTATTGGTTGAGCTAAGTATTTGCTCTTTGTGTTTACCACCTGGACTTGATATTGACATAAAATTTCTAAATAATTCTTAAAATTAATTTTTATACATCAGAGGGAGCATGTTAAATGGAACTTATCTATATAGCCTTGACGGAATAGTTTTGCTTTTAACTCTCTGTAAAAGCTATCTTCTTGTCAGAGTGTATATTGGCTTCTCTGTTTTTTCTCAAAACAAGCACAATAAAGTTCACTTTTAAAAGCACAAATTTTCTCCAAACTATCTATTTTGCATCAGATCAGACATTAAATTCGTTCCGTTTATCATCATAGCTGTTGGCTTATTAATTTTAGATTTTTACACAGGTTTATTTCTACTATATTCAGAGAGATCTTATATCCCCTATGACACTACAAAACGTTAAAGTTTGAAATAATCTAAAATTGCTTAATAGTTTGAGAGTTTAACAGAGCCACTCTGGCTTGCTATAACATCTATAGTAACAGTGGGATATGGAGAAATATTTCCATAAACTCATATGGGCAGGTTTTTTATAGTGATGGCATATCTTGTAGGACAAGTATTAATGAGCATTTTGATTGTTGCAATGATTGAATTATTTAGGTTGTAGTCTAAAGAACTTCACAAAAAAATAGAAATAAAAATATGGCTAATTATATATAAAAAAGGAGTTATTAAATTTGCATTTATTTTAGTGTCCAAAAACTTAAAATTAACTTCGGGCTTATTTTAACTTAAAAATATAGTAAAAGTAAAGAGGAGTTTAAGATAGCGCAGCAAATATCATAGCAATGAGTTTAAAGTTAAGAAAATTACAAAGATTTTTCAAAGACAAGAAAAGCTATTCAAAAAGGCAAAAAATCTATTCTATGATTAAAGATGAAACTTAAAAAATGAAAATGCTTAAAGTGTAAGTATATCTATTAATATAGTTTTGATTAGATATTAAATTTCATTCATTGATTTAGAGCTTAAGAATAAGAGGAAGTACTAATATCTTAATATATACAAAAAATGAAAGAAAATGCTAAAGTTAAACATAAAGAGGCTGCTGTTGAACTAAGAAAAGGCTATGAAGTCTTTGAAAAATAATAGATACTTAATGTATTGAATATTATCAATTCTTATAAAATTTTATAGAAACGAAAAAGAAAGAGTAATATATAGATTGCTAAGCTTGAATAAATGCAAGAGAAAATGATGAAGTTTTTTATTGAAATTAATAATTAGAGTTATTATCAATAAAATGATATATGATTAAATTTATACATGTATTGAATTATGAATGTTATTAATCTCTTAGATTCAAACTTGCATGATAATTAAAGTTATTTGGATCCTTTCTTTAAATAAATATAAATGAAAAATTTTAACACTTTAGCAAATTTACAATCTTCTTATAATAAACCTCTCCAAAGTAGTTTATAATCTAAAAATTTAGAAGAAAATAAACTGAAATTAACTTCTCCTCAAAAAGATTCTTAATTAAATAACTTACAGATTAAGGAGTGTAGTAAGTAAGTTTGAAGGAAGCATATGGGTTCTGAGTAAAAATCAATATCCCCTTATAGAAACATTTAAAAACAAGAAGGCTTGAAAATGCCTAAAAAGAATTTTATTAGTCCTTAATACGATAACTCGCCTTTATAAGTCGTGAAGTAAAATCCAGTTTAAATAGCAAATCATCAAAGAATAAATTCGAATATATTCTTCAACGAAGACGATACTAATTTTCAGGATTAAACTAATAGCAATCAAATATAGTAAAATTTATATGAGAAAAGATAGATGTCTCCATTAATTAAAAAGTCAAGCACATAGCTTAAAATGCCTTATACAAGTGAATATATCAGAAAGTCTTAATCAATTAAAATTTAGGATAAGCGATGACAGACAAACATTATCAATATAGATAGGATTCTAAATATGTATAAGGAAAGTGAATACAAGAAATAAAATTCAGCTATCAACAGAAAAGGCTATAAAAAGTATAAAAATCACAATTATTTTAATAAATTTATACTTTTTATTTTTAAAAAAAATACTCTAATATAAAAAGTATCAATCAACATAAGCAAATTCACAAAATTATAATTAGAATCATAAAAATTAAAAATTTTATAGAAATTTGAAAATACAATATTAAGCTATAACTAAAGAGATAAATCATAAATTTAAATATAATTTTAAACTACAAACACAAATTAACCTATTTAAGGATGGTAAACTAAAAACATATCTTGTTAAGCAGGGAACACAGTAGGTTATACGGATTGATTAAAATTTATTATCCTCAGTTATTCTTACTTTTTTCTGATTTTAACTACTCTAATTAATATGTAAATCTTTATTTTTAAACTTGAGTTTTTCACTTATTTTTCATAAATAGTAATTAACCTATAAATTTCTCAAATTTAAACTCATCATATATACCTAACAACAGCCAAAACACAACTACTACACTTCTTAATGATTTAACTTAAAACAATTTGATAGATGAAGAAATATTTAACTAGCAATAAAATTCATTATCAATTTTTGAAGATACAGGAAAGGCTTTCATTTCTTAAAATTCATAACAAAACTTTGAGAATAAAGATTATTCAAGCAATAATAATAATATTGTTAATGAATCTAAAAATAGAAGACTGCCTAGGAAAAAGAAATTGACTGGAGATAAGGCGTTGTTGAGAATTTTAAAACATAACATATAAAATCAATTATTTTATATAATTATATATAAATCTTATAAGTGTAATTTAAAAGGCAATATTTTAATCTAATTTTTTTTAATGAGATTGATGTATGGAGAAGACTACGAAGAAAGAATGAAAAACGATAAAGATAAAATCATGAAAAAAATGCAATTTTTACAATCAGACGAAATGAGTTAAATTAGAATTGAAATGTAAGAAGTTAGCATCCTTAAAAAGAGATTAAAACTTGCTGACTTTGTAGTTTTGATAATAGTTTAAATTAATTATAATTTGAATTTAACAACAATTCAAAGATATAGGTGGTTTTAGAATTGTCAGATAATTATAAAAATATCATCTATCTAAATACATATTAATAATAAACTTAAAAATGAGTAATATAAATAAGTAAGTTGAAATGGAAGCAATTAGAGAAGAAACTGAGGGCTCCCATTAATTTTTCAACTTAGATATGAGCAAAATTATTTGTTTTTATAGGAAAATATTTATAATAATATTTAATTAAGCATGTCAGTTGAGAAGAAAAAAGGGAAGTGGGGTTTATTCAGGAATATGAAAATGCCGAAATTTGGGAAAGAATCCAAAGCAAAGAAACTAGAGAAACTAAATTAAACTGCACAGTCAAGTCCGACTACTCAAAACTTTCTCGGGTATAATTATGCAATATCAAATAATTTTAATAATTAATAAGTGCTCAGCAGTCCAAGAGCTTAAAATGATAATCACAATCACTCTTAATTTGACAAATATTTACATAAAATATTATGAAGATTTAATGTCTTCTTATTTGGAATTCTTTTTAAATAAAAAATCATGAAATATGCTAAATTTTATATATCTTATAATATTTTGCGTTAATTATAGATGGATTATTTTGCCTGAATTACAGGAGGCTATTCATTAAATCCGTAGTACAAAGTTAATTTAGAATACTAAAAGTCTTCAGTGTTCTCTTCTAAAATTCTATAATTAATGCAGTCTAATTATTATTTAATTTACCAATGATTCATTTTTTATAAATAAACAAGTGGTAAAAATAATTTATTTTAATTAAATGCGTATAATTATTTGATTTGACAACTTGAAATCTCAGAAATTTCAATTTTTACAATAGACTGATAAATCCAACAATAATTTGATGTTAAGTTAGTAATATCAACAGAGTGCTTTTAGCAGTAAAGAGCAGAAACTTTTCAAGAAAAAATTGGAGAGTTTAAACGAAGCAAATAAAAAGCAAAATGACAAAAATAACGAAAAAATGAAAAGTGACATCATAGGCTAAGCCACTTTAAACTAAAGAATTTTTTAGATAAGAATGAATTATTTCTAAAATTAAATTAGGATATAGTCATTGGAAATGACAAATCAAAATATAGATTTTAACATCTTATAAAAAATTTCTCCCTATATTCAAAATCAAGTTGTTATTTATAGAAAATAAAGGGAATTACAAAATTAATAGCAATGGTAATAGTAAAAAATAGTAAATGTAAATCTAATAAAAAAGTTCAGACTACCTTTTCTTCTTCACCACAAATAGTTACTAATTGTGCTCCACTCTCTGAGACTTCTTGAACTACCTGTATATTGACACCTTCAGTCTAATCCGGTGAAACTCTTTTAAAAATTAAATGCAAGATATGTTTTTGTAACTTAAATTAATATTGAATGACACAAAGGTCTCTGATTTTTCAATCATAAATCTTTTATTTAATCATTTAAAACAATTCACTTATTCAAAATATCGTTAATGTGTATAAAATTTTTATTTCTGGGTCATTTGAAGCGTTTATTGAGTTAAATTTATTTCATAACTTTATCACAGTTGTCCAGATTATTTTTTGAATTTCCATAGTTTCATTACTAACAAATTACTTAAATTAAAAACTTAATTATTTAAGAGTTAATTCTTAGAGTTTTCACTTTGTAACAATAAATTTAAGAGACAAAATCTGATTAGAAGAGTACTAGTAAGAGCAGGTAATTGAACCAACATTATGAAAAGAGGACTTTAGCTATGAACAAAAGTTTGACTTAAAGAAATCAGCTACAAAATAATTTGCAAAGTTCATCTAAGTAATCCAATCCAAATTTAGTGCGTAGTTTCGGGAGAGTGGATACGTCAGAGGACTCAAAGCAAGGAACTTTTCATGCACACCGTTATCTAAATAGCTTTGATGAGAAAGACGAGCAATCTATGAAAATCTAAATAGTAGAGGGTAACTACGGGGATGACACGCTTACTTTCAATTAAAACGTCATGAGACAGAGTGAAGTCATGCTTGACTATAAAAAGCGAAACTTGCGACCTGTCACTGGGTTTGAGACTAACCAATTTATGGCTGGACATTTGAGCTACAAGTTCAATAATAATAACAATATCAGCAAAAATAAAGGCTAACATCATGAGAATAATTAAAACATGAATTTTATTCATTAAAGCTTGATTGAGAGATAGACTCAGCTGCTTAGAGAAGCAGATCATTTGTATTTGAGAGAGGTAAGATTTAATCACAATATTCTCACTTATATTATGAGGTTGAAATATATTGTAAGATATTACTTTTTCAAGAAATATTTTTTAATAGCTTATGATTCTCTAATATTATAAGGTAGCAGACTTTTTAACATTTTAATAGATTCTACAAAAAGGTTCCATAATCTCAGAGGATGAGAGAGAATACTTGACAAACTTTGTTATTAAAGGTGTGCCAGATGGTCTAAGAGGTAGAGTAAGATATTTTCACCACTTTTTATCATTTTTTCTAGTTTTGGAGAGTAGCTTCTAACGCTTAAACAATAATAGATGACATTTAGTTCAAGTAGTACTACCCAACTCTATCGAATGAATTTCCAGACTATCCAAATCCATCTCTGCATCAAATTGAAATTGATTTGAAAAGAACTTTTCCAGATGATGAGTATTATTAGCTGCCTGGCGTCATTAAAAGCATTAGAAGGATACTGGTTTCTTATACTAAGAGAAATCCCATTGTTGGATACTGTCAGGGAATGAATTAAAACTCTAAAAATCTAGATAAGAGAATAAATAACTGGATAGATTTTTCAAATATTAATTAATTATATAGAAATTATTTTTTTAATTTACTTTCTTATCTTTTCTTTGCATTTTTAATATATTAAGTGAGTTAATTTAAAACAAAAATTCATGAATAGAATAATCAATAAAATATAATCAAATTTATAGCCTTATTTAGCTCAATTTTTTGTAATGGGTATTATATTGTGGGTAGGTTGATAAAATATTTAAGTGAAGAAGAGACATTTTGGGTTTTTACTTAATTGATTGAAAGCATTTTACCAATTGATTTTTACACTCACTTGATTGGGGTACAAACTGAGACTAAAATATTCAAGCAATTTGTAAAAGAATATCTCCCATAAATCGATGAGAAATTCTAAGAGTTCAATTTCGATACTATGCTTTTCACATTAAACTGGTTTATATGCATCTTCTCAGATAAGCTATCGGAGAATGTAAAAAACATTTTATAAAAGATTTAATACTTTTTTATAGGTGTCTTTAGCTATTATTGACTTAATAATGTTGAAAGGATGCAACTATATCCAAAACATTGCATTAGCTATTCTATATCTATAATTATATATGATTATATGAAAAGGGAATAATTAAATTATAATGAGAGACAAAATCTTGGAAGCTGAAGCATTTTGTAAGAAATTTAGAGTTAACTTAATTCGTAAAATATAGCCGACTTGTTCATGCTCTTTGAAAATCACCAAGAATATATAAAATCACATGAAAGACTTCTCTTCCTTGCAGTTTATGGCACAAAAGAATTTAGAATACCTAGAGGGAAAATTATATAAAGATTAAGAAATCTTACAAGTTAAGAATATGTAGAAAGCCAACCTTTTACACTTATCTCATTATCTCACTAAAATGAAAAATCATTTGTGGTAAATGAAGAGAAATTCATGTTACAAAAGCAAGTAAACTTTGAGATAAAATTAAAATTGGGAGTTTTATAGACGGTTAAAAGAATCAAGTTTAAAAAAGCAACAATTCTTTAATAAATTCAATTTATTTGGTGGACTCTAAAAACTAAGAACTTTGGAACTTTATAGAAATCGTGAAGATTTGTTCATAAATACTGAAGGTAAAAACAGTTTCAATCTCAATTAAATGTTAAGTACCTAAGACTTTGAAGACTATGCAATTTAGCATTCAAAACCCCAAAACCCCTTAATGAGGTTTATAAGTGCTTTGATTTGTAGGGAATTTGTTAGGGGTTGGGGTTATTAATAGGTTTTAATGTGAAATTTATAGTAAATGTATTTAATTTAATCACTCAAAATGCACTTTTGGATCATGTGGGAGAGGTCTGAAGTTTATCTTACTTAACCACAACTCTATCTGCTCTATTGATATGTCTGATCTTGAGTTTGGTTTTATTATTATTGATTCTGCCATATATTTTATTGATTGAGATACTTTGGTTTTGTCTATAAACTACTTGATTCTTTACTTAGCATCTTTCTCGCACCTTGTAGAGTAGTAATCGTTGCGAGGCATATCGCACTCTATTATTATTGCTGCTAAAGCCCACACATCCCACTAAAAGTCACCATCTCTCCAGTCTTCTCTTTCTGGATAATAGCCTTGAGTTCCCATTACAGTTCCAAGCCTTGAGACTTCCACTCTTTAGGCTCTGTTGAAATCGATTATTGCTACTCTTACTGGAGAAAAGTTTATCATTATATTTTCTGGCTTTAAATCTCTGTGAACAAACCCTAACTTGTGAAGCTCTTTAATACCTTGTATGGTCTGAGTTGCTATTTATCCAAGTTACTTATGATTCCTTTGATCTGTTATGAAATCTCTTAGAGTCATTTCATAGAGTGGGAGTCTGAAAGCAACATGATCCTTGGCAAGGAGAACAGCATCAAGCTTGATTAAGTAACTACACTCTTTAAACTTTGCTTGAGTAAGTACTTGATACTCATTTGTAAACTCCATCTAATATTTATCATCACTTAAGAGATAGTGGAAGGGATACACCTTGTATGCGTATTGATGATCATTGATAACTTTCTTATCAAAGGAGTACTCTAGAATAAGATAACTTTAAAGAGAAGTATCTAAATCTATCTACGCAAGAACTGGTATTTTCTTGTATTCAATTTTGATCATGATTTTTGTGATTTCAGAGGTTAGTTGGTTACGGGCCTTCTTTACGTACTCTAACTCACTAGTTTATTCAGGCACTACCGCTTTAGAATATTCCCTCGATTTTCTTTTGTTGAGAAG
>ARYC01010868.1:0-23786 GCA_000711775.1 Oxytricha trifallax
CCATAAAATCCCCCATTTTATATGAAATTTTTTATCCGCGCAGTCTGAATCGATTTCCTTCATGACATCTCGACATCATATATAGATAAATTTTTATATGAAATATCATATATTTTTGAAAATTTTTCTTTGCTTAATAACCCATAATAGCATATTAATTTCATTTTTTTTTAAATTTTTCAACTCTCGCCATTATTTTTTTATACATACTCTCATAGGAAATTATTTATTTTTCTGAGTAACACATTGATAAACATAATTTTATTTTAAAATGATAATTATTTATAAAGTACTTGCTATAATTCTTAATATCTTTGGGTAAAGGCTCCCTGCGATGGTCACTAAAAGTTTTTTTCTATATTTTTCTTAAATGTTATAAAAATCATTAAAACATCAAAGTAACTTGTCATAAGTAATTAATAAGCTCCAATATACTTATAAAAGCAGTCTATAACAACAAATAATATAATAACTTTTATCAATAACATTATAAAATACATTCAATTTTGAAATAATATTACTAAATTAAATATTTTAAGATTTTTATATTTATTTTTTCACAAATATATAGCGTCTCGGGTCACAAAGAAGTTATGAGCAATTTTAAGTTTTGCTAATATTTTATGATTCAATTTTAGCAAAGTGAAAATGGTGAAATGAGGCTCACTCAAATCTTCAATGATCACAATCTTTGGACAAAAATTACTTCTATGTTATTTAAATTGCTAGTATTGAATGGGACGCAACGATCTCATGGAGTTATACATTTTTGACATATAGCGTCTCGGGTCACAAAAGTTATGAGCAATTTTAAGTTTTGCTAATATTTTATGATTCATTTTTAGCAAAGTGAAAATGGTGAAATGAGGCTCACTCAAATCTTCAATGATCACAATCTTTGGACAAAAACTACTTCTATGTAATATAAATTGCTAGTATTGAATGGGACGCAACGATCTCATGGAGTTATACATTATTGACATATAGCGTCTCGGGTCACAAAGAAGTTATGAGCAATTTTAAGTTTTGCTAATATTTTATGATTCATTTTTAGCAAAGTGAAAATGCTGAAATGAGGCTCACTTAAATCTTCAATGATCACAATCTTTGGACAAAAACTACTTCTATGTTATTTAAATTGCTAGTATTGGATGGGACGCAACGATCTCATGGAGTTATACATTTTTGACATATAGCGTCTCGGGTCACAAAGAAGTTATGAGCAATTTTAAGTTTTGCAAATATTTTATGATTCATTTTTAGCAAAGTGAAAATGGTGAAATGAGGCTCACTCAAATCTTCAATGATCACAATCTTTGGACAAAAACTACTTCTATGTTATTTAAATTGCTAGTATTGAATGGGACGCAACGATCTCATGGAGTTATACATTTTTGATATATAGCGTCTCGGGTCACAAAGAAGTTATGAGCAATTTTAAGTTTTGCTAATATTTTATGATTCATTTTTAGCAAAGTAAAAATGGTGAAATGAGGCTCACTCAAATCTTCAATGATCACAATCTTTGGACAAAAACTACTTCTATGTTATTTAAATTGCTAGTATTGAATGGGACGCAACGATCTCATGGAGTTATACATCTTTGACATATAGCGTCTCGGGTCACAAAGAAGTTATGAGCAATTTTAAGTTTTGCTAATATTTTATGATTCATTTTTAGCAAAGTGAAAATGGTGAAATGAGGCTCACTCAAATCTTCAATGATCACAATCTTTTAACAAAAACTACTTCTATGTTATTTAAATTGCTAGTATTGAATGGGACGCAACGATCTCATGGAGTTATACATTTTTGACATATAACGTCTCGGGTCGCAAAGAAGTTATGAGCAATTTTAAGTTTTGCTAATATTTTATGATTCATTTTTAGCAAAGTGAAAATGGTGAAATGAGGCTCACTCAAATCTTCATTGATCACAATCTTTGGACAAAAACTACTTCTATGTTATTTAAATTGCTAGTATTGAATGGGACGCAACGATCTCATGGAGTTATACATTTTTGACATATAGCGTCTCGGGTCACAAAGAAGTTATGAGCAATTTTAAGTTTTGCTAATATTTTATGATTCAATTTTAGCAAAGTGAAAATGGTGAAATGAGGCTCACTCAAATCTTCAATGATCACAATCTTTGGACAAAAATTACTTCTATGTTATTTAAATTGCTAGTATTGAATGGGACGCAACGATCTCATGGAGTTATACATTTTTGACATATAGCGTCTCGGGTCACAAAGAAGTTATGAGAAATTTTAAGTTTTGCTAATATTTTATGATTCATTTTTAGCAAAGTGAAAATGGTGAAATGAGGCTCACTCAAATCTTCAATGATCACAATCTTTGGACAAAAACTACTTCTATGTTATTTAAATTGCTAGTATTGAATGGGACGCAACGATCTAATGAAGTTATACATTTTTGACATATAGCGTCTCGGGTCACAAAGAAGTTATGAGCAATTTTAAGTTTTGCTAATATTTTATGATTCAATTTTAGCAAAGTGAAAATGGTGAAATGAGGCTCACTCAAATCTTCAATGATCACAATCTTTGGACAAAAATTACTTCTATGTTATTTAAATTGCTAGTATTGAATGGGACGCAACGATCTCATGGAGTTATACATTTTTGACATATAGCGTCTTGGTCAAAGCTACAGCTCTCTAATAAGTTGCCAGAGAGAAACTTCTTCTTTGGTGTTCTTGCAACTCTGAAACCTGAGTACTTAAATTAAGTATTTTAAGAAGCTTACAAGAAACGTTACAGTATCTCTCCTGAAGAAAAAAAGAAGCAAGGTATTAAAATAAGTGATACCTGGATGTAGGAACTTCAAAAGCATCCTTTCATTTAGTCTTCTAACTTTATATAAAAACTTGGTACTGCTATATACTTGATGAAAGAGCGCAAAGAGAGAAAGTCTCAAGTAAAGCATGAATTGAGTAAGAGACTCTTCAAAGATTTCTAAAAGGCATACGAGATGAACATAGATGCAGGGGCTGGCACTAAGAGAAGAAACATGGGCCCAGGCAAGCCTTAAGTGGAAGAAAAGAAAGAGAAGCCAATCCCTTTACGGACAAATTTAATATGTGAACTTATTCATTCGTTTAAATCTAAAACTTATTTATAAACACAAAATCTCCCTTCTCTTGCGCACACTTAACTTTTCTCATCACTGACTCTTTTAGCAGCATTCTTAATAAAATCGAATGTATCTATCTTTAAATCATGCATCAGATGGTGGAGCAGCAATTTCTTATAATGACCTTTCTATAACCCCCAATATAATTCAATTCCATTTGAACTAAGGGCTGTAAGGAACATTAAATACAGGTATTATATTTAGCCTTTCATATTCCTTCCTTGAGTCTTTAGTTTTATGAACTGACAAGTTATCAACGAATAGAATGATCTCTTAGTCAGCGTACTTATCTCTGAGTTATTGCAAGAACTTAATATATTATTCAGTCTTTATAAACGAGGGTGAATAAAACATAAGTCTCGAGGCCACTATCTTCACTTATTCCACAAAGAATAGCATGAGTTTACACCTTAACCTTTTAGTCATAAACACCTATATTACTATACCTCTTCTCTTGTACCAAGACCTTGATATAAAGGTATTGAATGTAAATACTGCCTCATCAGCGTGTATGAACTTTATATTATGCTCTTAAGACCTCTGCATTTAATCGAAAATATAATTTAAATTAGTCTTATAAAATGGAAAATCAAAGTCAATCACTCTCTTAATGCGATTGACTGTCTTGTAAGATATTCCATTATTTTTATATATGTTAGTTATCGATTAAGCAGATATGTGAAGTTCAGGAAATTGGCGATGGAACATCACAGCCCTAGGCCTAGAGAGAAGTGAGCCCAGTATTTAAGAGTCTTATCATTAATTAGATAATCGATATGATGCTGCTAAAATTTTAAGGGTCTCTTAGGCTTAGAATTAAGATGCTATCTCTTTAAATTCAATGTTAATAGACAGTGAGACCTCACAGTTGCATGAGATTTATGGAGTAGCCTTGCTATAGACGTATAATTCAGAACAGGCTTGAGTTGATCACTACATTCATCACATCCATATCGCAACTTAAACAATAAATCTATATACTCACTGTCATAAACTGACCCCAAACCTCGCATATACTCACTTAAAATACTAATATTTAAACATTAAACCCCTACTTAAACCCTATTAAAACCCTAATAAAGTTTGCACTAATAGTCTACTTTTATCAATTAAAAACTCAATCTAACTACTGAAAGGGTTTTGGGGTTTTTACTGCAATAGTGACTCATACCGTAGTTCACTACTGTTCTACCTTAACTAATTGCCATCAATGTGTCCAATACACTCTTCGTAAGGAAAAGCTTCTTTCTTTTAACGAGTTCCTTTTCCTTTTCTTTTATCAATGATTTTTCTTTTGTTTCTAAAAGTACTTTTCTATTGTTGTTTTCGCTAGTTTCAAGTTCTTCTGAACTAACTGGTCGATGATTTCACTTGTCCCACTTTCTTTGAGCTGTGTGACATTCCTCAGGATTTTGTTGGTCATATTCCTTGGGGTTTTGAATGCTATTCCTTTTAGTTACGTTTCTATTTTATCAATTTCTTCTGATTTTTTTTATCCTGACGCTACAAGCGGTGTATATTTATATATGACCAGTGATCTAATTTGAGCTCCCATTATCGTATCACATATCGTAGGATTGTTCGACTTAGTAAGTTTTTGGTAGAAGTAGATCTGTTTCTTTATGACCTCCCAAGTTCTTTAAATGAATGATTTCGTGTCTAGGCAAATGTTTAGCCCAAGGTAAACCCCAAGACCCCAAAATTTAATAGGTAGTTAGATTTGTAAAATATAAAATTATCAATTTAAAATCAGGAGAATATATTTACAAATATTAAGAAATAATAAAATTAAATCATTAATTTATAAGCTATTGAGGTCCTAGTCTTAAACTTTGAATTTCTTTATGATGATAATTTTGAAATCTTAGAATTCTTGCAATTTTTATAAAAAATGATTTCAAATATCGTTGAACAATATTATTTCTATAGGTTCAAGTGAATTTATTGTTAAATTATTTTTATATATAACTTTCTTGCTATGTTTTGAATTTTTGCATTTTGAAATCATCAAACTTTTCTCACAACTTTCAAACTTTCTTACTTTTTATAGTTGATATTTTTAATCGTTAAATTTTACTATATATCAGATAGTTAGGCTTCACTTTGAAATTAATTAAAATCTTTTAAGAATTTTTAAATTTAAATTTTAGAACTCTCTAACTAGAAATTATTTTTTTAGATAAACTTACATTAAAAGTATTCTTTTTGCCCACTATATTAGAAACCATATAATAATATTTTTACTGGCAATAAATGCTATCTATTACAAATTTAACAAAAATCAGATAATATATTATTATCAAGAGTAATATTATATACTTAAAGCTAACTAATTAATTTAGTATTTTTGTTAAAATGTGCAGATATAAATTAATGTTATAACAATAAAGCTAAATTCATATTTTTAAGTGTGAATTCAATTAAGGAAAGGAATAAAAAATTTAGCAAGTAAAGATATTAAAAATATTAACTTACCTAATTCACTATAAGTTTAAATTAAATTTAACATTTTTAAATTAATGTATCAGATCAAAGCTTTTAACGATATATTATGAAATAAAAAGGTTTAAATTTTAATTATATTGATTTAATAATATTAATTTAATTCTCTTCTCAGATATCCTTAAAGTTTTTTATTTATCTGTCAATTTAATTTCATATATATGTAAAATCTCTGAACTTCACATAACAGAGATAAGTTAAAATAATTATGGCATAAGTTATTTTTAATTTGATCATTTTTAAATATACCATTTAAATTTAATATAAATATTTTATTCTTAAGAACCGCACAGCAGTCCGGTTTGTATATAAAAGTTAATGAAAATTAAAAATATAAATATATTAAAAAATATAGTTTAAAATGAATGTTTTTTTAAATAATTTACATATAAACAGCAGAGCTGTGCGGTTTTAAGGATTTAAAAAATTAAAAAGCATTGCTTGCCCTGATCATATTTATAAGACCAATGATGTTAATAAAAAATAGTTAAATTTATATTTAAGTCTTACTTTATTTTGTTTTCTATTTTCTTACTCTAATGTGAAGTTTTGCATCACCAATAACTAAAATAGTTTATTTTTAACTTAATTTATTTATGATAAAATTAATTAGTTCCATTTTGGATAAGTTTGAATATGAATTAAGTCCTCATTTTAACAAGCTATTTAATTTTACTTGTAATTATTCAAGATAGTTTTAGTTTTAGGAAAGTCAAATTTTCTTAAGATTCAATGATTTAATGGCATTTTTTAAAGTTGCTTGAAAGCATTATTTAGCCCAAGAAAAGTCAAACTTTGACATTTAAAACCCAATTTATTTTAAATACTCCATTTGATCCACTTTATTAGCTCTATATTTGATATTTCTTTTTATGTAAGAAAAACATTTCTCAAAAGGGGCAAGATCGAATCAGTAGGGCCCCAAATAAACAATAGGAACATGCAAAAGTCTAAATTTTCTAGTTACATATTAGCTTCTGTGATAAGTTGAATTGTATAATAGAAATATAGTATCTATCCTTCAGTTAGGCCTTTGAAAGTCAAGTTGCTAAATGAGATTGAGTAAATAATTGTAAAATGTTTCGCTGTTGGTTCTTCCAATATTTTATTAAAAGTAAAATGAGTTATCACTCTCAACAGCTGCTTTAATATTTATACCATACATCCTAACCAGTCTATCAGAGCATTTTCTTTCATTTTTCTTGCTCCAACTTTTGTATTAGTAAAATTGCTGTTAAAGACTACTCTCATTAATATTGATAATTATTTTTTTTGAAAGTAGTTCCTCAATATAGAATTTAGCTGCTATCTGCCTTTAGAGCAGACAATCTAAAGAATTGGTTCTTGAATCAATCTAGTAAACCTTTTTGAAAGCTAATACTATTTACTTTTTACAATACTTTTTATTTTTGAACAAGACAATGATTTATTGAGCTGCTCTTAAATTATACTTTGGAGTTATGCGACTGATCTTATTTATTAACCAGAAACGTTTAACTGATTTACAATAGTCTCGATACAGGAAGTTAAGCCTAAGTATTTAATTTGAGAATTGTTTCTGGGACCTTAATCGCAATTTCCTTTAGTTTTTAAAATTTATTCCAGTTTATATCAGCTTATATTAAGCCTTTGATTTATGTACGATTTCTTGCACCCACTTTTGCTATAAAGTATTTAAGCTTTTTATTATTATTTTTTCGAGTTACATTCATAAGAGCTTTTATGATTTTTCAACTTATAGTTCAAAATACATGAAATTGGAGTTAGATTAAAATCATTAATAAATACAAAATCATAAATTAAATATGACGCTGAATACTAAATGGGGTTTGATAAAAGTGGCATGCGCTAAGCGTATCTTTAATGCTCTCTTGAGATCATTAGAGCATGTGATGCTTTAACATATCCAATCGTGTACAATGATGGTCGGTGCTTCTTGATGGTAGTTGCTATTGGTGGTATTTGGGGATAGTAAGTGTGTACTGCAATTCGAGTTCGAAAAGTCGAGAGCCCCTACGCGAAGAGACTGGATTCCATATTATGATTGATGAATCACGAAGGTCGTATGTCTTTTTATCATCACCCCTTGTGTTACTACTCACGCAATCCCTCCCGCCACTCTGCCAAATTTCTGAGAACTCTCTGGTAGAGAAGGAAATTCTGTCTCCACGACTTAGAGAAGTTTGCAAATTTGATGAGTCACCTCCCCCCGCAACTCTTACAGAAGTCTGAAATACTATATATATAAGAGGACTCATTTTAAGGATGGTTATGAAAAGCCAATTTTTAGGTGGGGGACTCGAATTTTGAAATACCTTCAGCTATACTTAAATACCTTGATCCAATACAAAAGACTTTGAGCTAGTGCAGTCACTTATCGAAAGTCAATGTCGTGTACCATTCATAGGCGAGAGCTATAGTTGGAGCCGTCAATCCTGGACCCCAAACTAAGTAAGAGGTTCGAGTCCGTTTTGCGATTTTCAAAATCTTTATTTTGGGGTTCAGCATTACTGAAAACTTGACGCATACCCTCGATCGGGATTGGACTTCGTTCAACGAAGTGAATGTTGTTCAAACCCTTGGTGGCCAAAACGATTTAATACGCGAACTGCTAGAGTACCTACCAAATAATGAATTAATCTTACGGATTATAGCTTCCCAGCTCGATGGAAAGAAAGCACAGACTATACAAATAAACTGAGCCAAGCGCGATAAATCTAGGCTCTCTTAATGATAAGAGGGCAAGCCGTTCGGATAGTCTTTCCGGTGAGGAGAGCAATAACATTGATCACGCCAGCGCACTTTTATTGAGATCCTGCTAGAAATCTCGCAAAGGCTCTACTCAAATACTCTTGCTCAATCAAAATCCTCTTCGCATCAATGAATCAGTGGATGTTTAAGAATCATTAGAATTATTTTTTGAAAAAAACTGAGAATTATTAATTAAAAATACATAAAATATAAATGAAATAACTCAAAAATAATAAAATTGACGATAAATGTAGAGTCCAAATACTTCTACTTTGATACAATAATTAAGATCCTTTAAAAGCTTAATTCACATTTTTCACTAATAAATAAATTGCGTAAATATTTGGTTATAGCCAAAATTATATAAGAAAAATCTGCATCAATCATGAGACCAAATAAAAAAAGCATTAAAAGAATAAATAAAGATCTCTAAATTTATCAATAGATCACTTAAACTATTTAGTAAATAAAACAACTTTGACTGAGCTAAAATTGTACTCTTTAGCTGATAGAGCTAAAATTTTCCATCGAAAATTTCCTGATTAAAGAATCTCGACGTCTAGTTTAAGAAAACTTTACCTCTTTAATGGAGTGAAATATAAATAGGCAAAGTCAGCTTATAAGCTGACAAATTCTAAAATATCTCAAATTAAAGCTTAATAGCTTCAGCAATACCCATTAATAATTTAGGCTTATTATCAATAGGAGATTTTAATTTACTTAGATGAAACAATTTTTAAGCCCCATGCTATTTCTATGAGGTCTTGGGCTGGTCCTTACTCTAATCAAGAAGTACTAAAAGAGGGTATTAATATCTCTACTTTAGCTTCATTAGTATTTATTTCAGGTCAATTAGGACTCCTAGGATTTGTTATAAAAGAGAAATCAATTAAAATTCCAGATTTAATTTTAGGACTAGAAATCATAGAACCTTAATTAAAGGGCAAGAGAGTCGTAATCTTCATGGATAATTTTCGTGCTCATCATAACAGGGCATTCAAACAAAAAATAATTGACAATGGGTGGAGGTTTATCTTTAATGCACCCTATTCTTCATAGTTCAATTGCATTGAAGAAATATTTTCAAGAGTAAAATATTCCTATAAGAGGGACGTAATTGAAAGGAATTTTAACTTTTAAAACAAGGAACATTATTAAATAGTAAGGAACTCAATTCTGAA
Source organism: Oxytricha trifallax (assembly GCA_000711775.1). Classification (NCBI taxonomy): domain Eukaryota; phylum Ciliophora; class Spirotrichea; order Sporadotrichida; family Oxytrichidae; genus Oxytricha; species Oxytricha trifallax. The sequence goes on from ARYC01010868.1 coordinate 9,594, forward strand.
TATTAAGTAAGAAGACTGTGCAAAAACAGAAAAAAGGCACATAAATAAAATGGAAAGTTAAGTTGCTTAATTAAAAAAAGTTTGATTTAGTAATTATTTTGTTTTAAGTAATATATGAATAATCATCAAATATTAAAAAATTTTTGTTTTTAAGGTGTAGAATTTATGTTCCTTGCCCCTTGTCCTTCTTTGCGTTCTTCTTAACTTTAATTTGAGTTCCCGGTATAATCAAAGTATGAAAAAGTCATTTCATTCAATTTTCGCTTTTTAGTTACTCTTCTGCATGATGATCCTTGCCTAAGAAGCGAGAGGGTTCGACCTTTTCGCTCTATAATTAACTTAGTAAGACTATTTAACTTACTTGAGATGGTAGGGTTTTTTTTATAGTTATTCCAAAAACTCATTGCTGATAAAATTTTGTTTTGTTCCCCTGTCAATTGAGTTCCTGAAACTCTTATTTGATATTGATCTTAGACCATCCTCTATAAATAGTCGTGCCTGAGGGTTCCCAAAATACCAAAGAAAAAGTTTCGGTCAGGAAGTTCAGTTGCATCGTCATAAGTATTAAGGTACCTTTTGAGATCCTCATCTCCTTTTACTTCATCCCATATTCGATTAAGGGTAAGCTCAGGAAAAAAGGGGAAATTAATCCAGATCACCTCATTCGACTTAATTAATATTTTGGTCCCCTTCAAGACGTCTCAAAGAAATCTCATTGTACATTGCTTATATGGGGGCAAGAACATATTACCTATAAAAATTAAATCGCTCAAACCTTACACTAAAACTTCAGATAATTAAACCAATCGGATTTACTGCTAAGTTGACCTTCTAATTATCGTGAAGGTATTTGAGTATTTATTTAGGTGCTGTTTTAAATGGTTTAGGTAGTTTCCATTTGCTTATTAATTAATTACTATTACTATGAATTGATAGAACATAAACTTCACATTTCTCTTAAAAAGCCCCATTCCTCTTCTAATAGCCAAAATTTATTGGCTACAAGCCTTCTTAAGCAGAAAATTCGATTTGCAATATTCTCTTAGTAATTAAGTATATTTGCTTTTTGTTTATTTTTCAGATATTTACTTTTATGTTTGGAAACTTAAATTAGTAACCCCATGAATTAAATTTAGGTACCCCCCATAAATCAAAATGTCCGGTCATTGTCCGGTCAGGACAAAATTAGGACAAAGGGTTTTAAATTACAATAGTCTGGGTTTGTGGGTTTTAAAGTTTATTAATTAGTTTTTTTGTTTAAGTTCTCTTTTTTATTCATTATAATTGTGTTCCTTAATATGTTTTCATATTAAATAGTAAAATTTAAGGTGCAAGAGAAGTTTAGAATTTTATATATACATTGTGACTATTAAAAATTTTTATAAATTAAGTTATTAAATAGTAAATGGAACACAAAATTAGAAGAGTGAGATAAAGCACTTCATCATTGAGTAGCATAAACTCACGTGACTTATGTGAATTTTCAGTCATTGAACTTTCAAACTCCACTACAGAAAATAGTAATAACCTAATTGTTAACTTTATATAATAGAGGACCTTGAACTGTCTTAGAAAAATAGTGGTTAAATAAGGAATAGTGAGAAAAGCCCAATCAAAACCATTCAGAACCCAAGCTACATTTGCACCATTTGTGATAAGGTCTTGACTAAAAAATAATACACTAGACACATCAAAACTCATTCAAGAAAACAGGGAAGGTTTGCTCATTTGAAGAGTAAAGACGGGTACAGCTGCAAAGTTTGTAAACAAAAGTTTTTTGGTAGATACCCAACTGCATAACTTAAGAGGCACTTAATTGTACATTCGGAAACTGATCTTTGCGAGGCAGGGTACCCTCCATTCGTAAATAACAAAGTTTTTAAGCATTTAATATTCTTTTATAGGTAGTCTAGTAATTATATAACTTGGATCTTAAACAAACGAAAACCAGGCAATAGGGTAGATCACAATCTGATAACGATGCGGCACTCAATTAAAATGAGGAACTTAAATAACCGGACCCTAAATTTAACCCCCCTACTTTTGATGATTCAAAAGAAGGCAACTCTGGATAAAATTTATTTAAGCCTTAATAGTAAGAGTTGATTGATAATTAACAACAAGTTTAAATAATCTCTAGAAATTATCAAAACTTTGAAGAAATTATCAAGTAGAAAGCCAAATAGTATGGGTACCTAATTGAGTCAATTGAAGAACTGGTAAATAAATGACCTTCTCCCACATATAACCACTTAGCTAGACATCAAATTAACAACTTAAAATAAGACGCACTATATCGTGATAGAGTTTAAATGGACATTACCTGGCTACTTAATTTAGAGGAACACAATTACAAACAACTAGATTCCATTACGAAGATTTATATTAGCCCCACGTACTTACTAATTTGGCTTAAAAGTTATGACTTTAACTTGGGTGATCTACTGAATCTCCAGCATCGTAGGCTAGTTACATGGAGGTGCATAGTTAGTGCGGCTATTGCAATAGCTAAGCTTCATGAATAAAATGTTGTACATCTTTACTTAAAACCTCAGAACATCAAAATCAATCTTTATGATACATCATTTTGCACGATCAGTAACTTTTCGAGAGCACAAATTTAAGGAATAAAAACATTTTAAACTGACTCAAACTCATGTCCCTATATCAATGGGGCTAATTACATGGGATCAATAAACGCAGAGACTTGGAGAGATAACTACTTACTTCTTGTCATGATATTGCATTAATTGGCAGGAGAGAAGTTCCAAGAGGTTATAGATAACCTCAAATCAGTATCTCAGTTAGCAAAAGAGATGATTGATTTAGGGACTATGGCAAATTTTAAAGACATTTTATATGTTTTATTTAAGGGAGACACAAATTTAATTCCAACCTCAACCCAAATTATCAACATTTTATAAAATCACATAATAAATGGATTTTGATATTCTTAAATTCTAAATTTTACTCAAAATTAATTCTTATGAATCGAAGCGTATTGACTAAAACGCTCAATCCGCTCAGGAGCCGTCTGCTTAACTAAATCTCAACTCTGTTGAGAACTGGGATACCCTCAAAACCCGGCATCAAAGCTCCTGATGGAAAGACGGGGTTATGGGGCAAACCTTACTTGGCTCGAAATGATAATTTCTCTCGCGAAATGAACTATCGAGGAAAATTAGCAGTAGGAGAATTGGCTGTAAAGATCAAAGGCATCTCACGGGCTTGTACGCTTTCTCTCAAATCAGCTTTCATGGTTATTGGGCATTCTATCACCCTAGACCCTATTTATGAAAGAAGTATTCAGTTCCAGATTCAGTATGTAGAAACAGCTAACAAAATCGAGGTTGACTATCACTACCTATCTAAGAATTTCGCCTCAGAGAAGCTGGGACCGATCCATGATTATATCAAGAGCATGGTCTCAAAATTAGCCAGCCAACTAAAGCGAAATTGTGCAAGGGCGAACGAAACAGCATACCCGTTCGCATAGACCGATTTCGAGAAGCCCTCTTTAGATGATTAAGGGAAACGGTTGGTACTTTTCCAAGAAGTATAAGCAAGAATGATTTCAGCCGCATAGAGTAAACTTCAGCATCATTTGGTATGAAGAAGCCAAACCCCAGGAGTACATGGATTGTGAAGTTCATACGATTAATTATGCAATCGGATATCGTTGTTTTACTTTACAAACCCAAGGAATTCGTCTTATGAGGAGAAGAATACATCTTACCTAAGAGCAAACACTTACATTTAAATAATTGAACGGAAACTCTCTTAAGCAGCTTAGGGACATTGTGTCGGATGAGTACAATTTATTCACCCATGAGCTATATTTCGAATGGGAATACAAATAGTCAGACCCTTAATGCGCTCGGCTACTTTAGACTATTCAATCCTCTCCAGCAACCTTATTCGTAATGATTTACCGGGATCAGCCTCTTGGCCTCACTTTTAGCCATGCGGTCACCTTAAAGAAATGTGGTTAGGACGTCGCCATTTTCGATAGCGCTCGCGCTGGAGTACTTTATAGAGGCGTTGAGAAATATATCTCCTTCTGGGACCTAAAAACTTTCTTTAGAAGCATTTACGCAATCCAACTCTGGGTGCTGAAGCCTGACTCGTATAGCTTCGTCGAGAGAAATAAGCAGAAATTGCGACTGCAGAGTATCATGAGCGGAGTGCAGTAATTGAAGACTCCTAAGAATGTTAGCACCAAGCGTTACAAAAAGGCAAAGTCTAAGCAACTGACTATTAGAAAGAAACATAGGGGAGCCGTTCTCCCCCCTTTCAGCAAAATCTCTAAGAACGATGATCGAATATCTATCTTAATTACCCTAACAATGTTTTGCGTTTATCTCTGTTCTTCTCTAGCTGAGACCACCTGACTCTCTAACAGTATAAGTATTCAGAAGGTGGCTATCGAATGCTCCTATTCAAATTAAATTTTAGTGGCTGGATACAGAGATAAAATGAAATCATGATAATCCCATAATCAATTACTGTTGATACCTGAAATGACAAGTGAGCAAAACCGAGTATCGCTTCCCCATCTCTAGAGATTCATCAATTCCAAGCAAGAGCTTTATGAGTCAACCCTTAGGAACGGATACTTTCTTCCTCAGTCATTGAGGATTATCTACTTAAAGTTATCAGGGGAGAGCTATGGTGCTAGCTTTATAAGGACATTCGCCTGCATCCTTGTGCAAGGCCCACGTCTAAGAAGATTTTACTTGATAAAGTGCAGGAGTCCGCAACGAAGATGGACAAGGATCTCGGCGTAAGCAATCAGTATCAACCAAATAAGTCCTGGCTAGTGAGTATACTTTCAACGTACTGCCCGAGAGATGAGATTTTAGTTAAAGTTTACTTACCTCCGGCTAAGCCAAATGCACTCAAGACTCTGAAATCGATAGAGCTCCCCAGAGAGTTTCTCAAGAACCTTCCATCCTGGAAAAATAAATATCGTAAGTCATGCCTTGCTCTTGCTAGAGAGGGCAAGATAGCTGCGAAGATGCAAAAGCTAGCATCCCAGATAGAGAAACTGGGCCTCACATATAGTCAACTCGGGCACCCTGAAGAAGGTAGAAGCCCTTTTCATAAGTATATCTAGATTCTTTAATCGTATGCCTATAGACTAGTAGAGTGCTGGAAAAACTTCACATAGTTGGCATCAATATCCCACCCAATAGAAAATGCAGTTTTGATCAGACTAGGTATCGATTCAAAGCGTTAATGAGTGACTAGACGTTAGAATCGCAAAGACGGCGCACCATGCCCTTGTTAAGTTTCTAAACGATTTCTTGGATGCTACCTTTGATTGCGGCATCATCCGGTCAAGACCTCTTAAAGCTTATGACCCTTTATTTCCATTCGCGTTTGATTAAGGCCCTTAGCCTCTCGATTGAATTCATTGAGCAGCTGTAGGGCGGCAAGAACAGGGGCTTGAAGTTGTTGTCAAACCGCTTAGCTGCCGCTTTGCTATGATGGACTGGTAGATTATCCATCACACAAATAGCATTGCCTCGTACTTTTTGATTGAGGCGCTCGAGAAAATCTCTGAACCGTTCTCCTTTGAGGCTATCATCTAAAGCATAATAAGCGGCCAAGCCGATCTTATAGCTTATCGCACCAACGATTGTGAAAGAATGGCCCCTCGTGCTAGGAATCGATATAGTAAGCCCAAGTTTGCACCATACCCGTCTGGGGGTCTGCCAGCGATGAACGGATGTCTCATCTATATAGACCACTTGCCTGCCCTCTTAAAGCAATTAGGCTATCTCTCGAGCCTTATCGTCTTGAGCTGCTTAGAGTTTCTTTGGGTCCTTGGTCTTAGCACTATACTGATAGGAGGGCTTCGAATAGATGATGCCCATACTCTTGTAATAGCGCGCTAATGTGGTTGCAGTAAATGAGGGCTCTCCGTATTTGTCCTTGATTATCTCCGCTCTTCTGCAAAGGGGCAGGCCAGCCATCTGCTTGAGGATTTCCAACGACCACACCTCCTCCATTTGCTGGTCGTTAAGCACTCGCTTGTGATTGTGAACTGATAAGTGCCGCCTCCGTATGAATTGGTGGCCATTCTACCGCCACTGCCTAATAATCATCGAGATAGTCGAGACCAGCATGCCTAAGCGTTGACAGATTTAGGCGTTGCTCTGCCAAATACGCTCCACCGAATTCAAGGTCTTAAAGCGCAAGTAAATAACGAGACTCTGCAGGAGCTCACTGGAGTCCCTCTTAGTCGGATGCTTTCGTATGGCAGTCTTTGTAAGCTGGGGTCTTGGCAGTATAGGGTCTCTTCGCTTGCGACATTAGAGATACGCGATAACCTCCTGTGAATTCAGCTTCCTTCTTTTGAGGATAGGGCATATTAGCAAAAGCCCTGGTAATGGGAATCTCTTATTCCGAAGCCCCTAGTCTAATTAAATTACGCTTAGCATTAATTTTATTAATAATGATATATGATTTATTTATTTTACATATTCACTTCAAATTCATATATTTTAAACTATTAGTTTTCTAAAAGATTATTATCAAATTTAGTAAATTAGAGAAATTAACTTACATGTTGAATTTAATTTTTTAAGTAAGCCTCAAAATTATTTAGATTCGCTTCAATGTATGGTATTTATTAGAGTTTATTTAGATGTTGATTTTATGCTAAAATCGACTCTTCCTATAAGCATTAAATTTCAACTTATTCTTTTAAATTCTAAAATTCTTATATTAAAAGAATTCCCAGAATACTTTTAACACTCTTATTTTAATTCACCACTCTTCTTGGATTAAGATTGTAGTTATATATTGTTGACCATCAATTTACTTAATTCAAGACTCTTCAAGGTTTTAAATAGAACTTCAAGAAACTGTATAGATCAGAACTTAATTTGGGGCTGTAAGTTATTTGTGAATAAGCTGAGTCAATTAAGATAAGGGTTTAGTACTTCTTCTGTAAATTATTCAGAAACTAAAAATAAAGACCTGGAGTCTTCATGTCCATAACCGCTATCTTGGTCAGACTATTATTTAAAATAGCATCTTAAATCATTTTACTTCATTAAAATATTCTTTTTATTTTCCCTATATTTTAAAAGAGTTATATAATTTTATTTTAAAGTTTTTCTTTTATAAGGTTTCATTATTAACTAAAAAGGCTTACATATTTTCTTAAAATATTATACTTTTTATAATTAAGTTATTAATTAATATATTTAGTATTGATAGTAGTCCTGATTTAAGATAAAGACCACAAAAATTAAATAATGGAATTAAGCAATGAACTTCAGCACATTCATGTCAATTAGGCTAGGGAAAAAATAGGAAATAAAAAGGAACTGTGTGACTTTTATGCCAGGAGTGTGGAGCTTATTAACCCAAAGTCAATTGCACTAATATCTATTTTTTCAGGAGTATATTGACAGGTGAGAAAGCTTATAGTACTTGAAAAGGTGTGATGTTGTCGTTGCAGCTGTACCTTAGATTGAGGGGCTAACAGGGGACGATTTTCTAGAATATGCACTTCAAAATCCCAGTTTGATTAAATATCTTCCCGATAAGGCAGATTGGCTCCACCTTAATAAGAAGTGGGTAACCGATGTCCTACTGTCCCTAGACACCTAAGGTCTAAACGAAATGATCCTAAATGCTATATAAGAAAGAATATAACGACTCGATTAATCTTAGAACTCATTAGTACATATGAAGGCTGAGTTCATTTCTGCATTGAATGGCACCCTAAAATATAGTGGTAAGTCTAAAATACCAACATATAAATAAAATAAATAAATAGTTAACTCGCATAGAGGGCTTAAAGCCCCCCGAGCATATCATTAAGAAGGAACTCAGTTCCTTTGGTTGTTTCTTCTCTTTTTGTTGTTTCTTCTGGGTCTTTTTGGTTGTCTTGTTGTTTGTTTTTCTACCCATGGATTAGTTTTGTCTTCTTCTGTCTTGTCTTAAGATGGTGACGGAGTCGTCACCTACGTGTTTGTATTTGATTGATGATTAAACTTATAAGACTTTAACTGAGAATTTAATAAGACCAAGGGAGATAAGGGATTTAAAATTTTCTTTCATGAAGAAGATGAGATCGCAAGAGAGGTTCTTGGAGAAGTTCCAAGGTGTTTTAAATCTGATTGTGTTTGTGTTGAGCATTAGGTCTTGGTCTGTGTCGCAGTACAAGATGACATCTTAGTCGTAAGATCTAAGTTTGTCGATGGTTTTGAGAAAGGTTCTGATTTGTTTAGGAGTATCAGGGTCATCATTAGCTATGGTGTGCTAAGCTTTGGTTTCTCTTTCAAGGATGTCTTCAAGTTGTTCGAAGTAGTAGGCAATTATGTTGGAAAGTCCTTGGGTTGCTGCTTGAATACTGAGAGAGACGATTTGTTCTTTGAGTTCTAGTGCTTGGAATAAAGTTCTGGCTGAGACTTTGGTACCGTTGTTGGCTTCATCTATGAGGGATTTGAAATCTAAGTCAGTCTTGGTTGTGTAATAGTTTGGAAGTTCTTTAAACTTTGTAGAGGTTTTGTCGTTCATTTGGATGTCTCTTTAGTTGCTCATATTTAATAGTGATTAATATTTTATTATTAATTAGGAATCTTGTTTAAATTTTTCCTAGTCAAAAATCTTATTAAAGGGTGATTCCTTAATAAGTGTTAAGGGTTCCTTTTGAATAGGAATTTTGTTTCGTGACGTATTGGAGGACGTCAAAGATTATTCACCTCCTTCATAGAAGGAGGTGTCGGCTTCCGAGTCATAGTCTAGTGAGCTAGACTTGTCTATTGGCGTTTGGAGAATGGCGCATTGAGAAGCTAAGAATTCCTGCTCTTCCTGCATGAACTGTTGGTTGAGGTTCGAGATCTCTTATTAAGAGAACCTGTTGTGGAATTGTGAGAGTCCGCTGGTGAGTGGTTGGAAATCAATTTTTGTGTTGATGAGAGAGAAAGCTTTGGAATGAACTCCGGAAATGAGGAGCTGAGGTTTCCAAAATCAGTTGCTGGCTGTTAGGCTTTAGGGATCCATTTGTTGTTGACTTGAACTAGGTAAAGGGATTAGGCTAGGAGTTCTAGCCAGTTAGCAACGTAGTGGTTGTTTTGGTTGTGAACTCTGATTTTGGCTTCAATTCTAAGTTTGAAGATTAGGGCTGGGTTGATCTAGGCAACTTTTTTGGCGATGTAGATAACTTTTTGGATGGTAAGATCTCCCCAATCGTTGTTCATAGACTCTGAGATGATAGTGTCTATAATGTCTTTGAGTCTAGACCCTCTGATGAGGGTTTGAATGAAGTTCTTTGTGTAGGTCGAGAAGTTGGGCATTTCGCTCTTATTTTCCACTCACTTGGATTATAATTTGATAATATATGCCAACATATTTTTGTAGGCATAAAGGGAGATCAGCCTACTTAATTAAGCAAAGTACAAAAAGAAAATCAAGATAGCCTATTCAAGAAGAGGAAAGGTTGCAAGAGGCAAATAGCCATCCTTCAAAGAGGAAGTTTATGGACTAAAACAAAAGGGTGAGAGATGAAATGGGCTTGATGAAAAACAAAATTAAAGACTTGCTTAACTATAAATCCCATGTATTTCAACTTCATGAGCAGGGGGTTACTGATGGTGAAGGCAAGGTTCAAGGTATGGACGCTACTGAATAGAATACAAACTTTATGATCTGAAAGTTTTAATTCTATATAATTTCACTAATAATCCTTAATAAAACTATTTATAATTTTTAACATACAATAAAAAAAGCTTTTTTCTAAACTTAAAAATCTAATACTAATAAAATACTGATTTTAATTGCTTAGTAACATTCAAGTTTAATTATGTTAATCGTATTATTGAATAAATTCAGGCATTATTAAATAGCTAAATAGTAGATAAAATTACAGGGAGAAAAACTTAGGGTTATATAAAAACTTGTCTTTATAAGAGTTTGTAATACTTTGTAAGATTTTTTGGAAATTTGTTTTTTCATATCTTGAAGACAATGCTTTATAATATATATTTCCATCCTACAAGAACTGTTCAATTTTAAATATATAAAAACTCAAGTTTCTATAAGACTTTGCAGTTTTCTATTACAAACTAATTTTTAAATTTTAATTCAACTTTATTTAATACTTTATAAGACATTGTAAGACTTTCAAATATAAATATAAGACTTTGTAAGTTTTTGTCATAATTTATAAAAATTTAGTACTTTAAGTCTAAATGTGAAAAAAATTTGATAAAAAATTAATTAATGAAAATGATACTATTATTATCAATAGTACATAGATCTAAAAATCAATTAGTCTTCTTTAAATAAACTGTACCTAAATTTAAAGTTTCCTTTTTAAGCATAACGCTTTAGTATATAAACATGAAGCTCTCAAGTTAATTTAAGAATTAAAATGAGCAAATAATAAAGTTCATAAAAGTTAAAGAAAGATTAAGCAAGCAAGTCTTCAGAAATGAATTACTAATATCCTAAATAAGTAGAGGAGACTCCCAAAGAATGATAATATTGAGATATAGATTTGGAAGAAAACAAAGCTAAAATATTTGAACATATTAAAAAGCAAGGCATTTTAGGGAACAAGTATTATAAAGATGTAAAATTGAACTAATAATAATGTTTGGGGATAAAACAATAGAGTAGCAAAAGAATTGGCTTATCTAAACTTTAAATGTAGAAAGAGTGAAGCCAGTTCTAATACGCAGTCATTAACAAATTCCCAAAATAAGCAAAAAACTAATTAATTAAAGAACTGAAAATAAGGGAGGAATTAAATTCAGAATAGAGTGTTGAAAATAGTAAAGAAGAATCTCTAATCAGCAAAATGAAAAGCCCTAATACTGTTTAATTTGAACTTGAATCATTAACTCATCACTTAATAAGACAGAAACTGAAGATAGCGAGACCTACTCTGATACTTCGAATTTCAATGAAGAGAAAGTTGAATAAATTATTTCTGATTATTTGAAATAATTTGCAAATAACTAAATGAAAAATATGCATGATGAACTTTGAGAAAAATTCCGGATGTTTTTGAAGGCAAACTCTATTAGAATTTGCCATCAGATTAATTAAGTTATTGATAATGTTGATACTCTTTAGTAAAAGTACACAAACTTGAACTTTTCTGAAAAAATAAAAAATTATAGATGATGAAAAGAATAAATTCAAGTTGAATTTCAAAGCTTTGTTGAAGATATTAAAAAGAAGTCCCTAACTTTAGGTGTAACATCGCAATAAGCACTTTAAAATCACGTGAAAATTTTTACTGAATACAACTAAAAATTAAAAGACACAATTGAAAAAGTCTCTAATAACTTAACTTTATTATAAGAACGATATTAAGAATTTGTCCCTGTGATAACATAAAAATTTGAGGCTAAGGATGCTCAAATCAATGAAATTCTAAAAAATCCGAGAATTTTAACTGAGTAAGTTAACAAAACAATTACAGAATTCAAGAAGTTAATTAATGAAAATTTATAAGGATTAAGCATGAACATAAAGTAGCTAGATTAAAAAATATAAAGAATCGAGAAAGAGGATTAAAAAATTAAAATAGGAACAGACGTCTAAAATTAGTAACTATAATTAAACTAAAATTAAAACTCTGCAAATGATATTAATGAATATCAAGCAAAGCAATAATTGAGATAACAGCATTTATTAGCTCAGACAATATCTAGATTTAACAAAGGTGATGAATCTGTGAGATTCATATTATTAGAGCACAAACCCCATTTATTTGATAAAAATTCCTAAAAAATATAAGTAATTTAGGACTTAAAATACTTCTGACTTATTCATTTAACTTATAACTTAGTTACTTACTTTAATTTACTTTTTTCTTTGATCATTAAATATTATTCAAAAATATTCTCATGGTGAATTGGAGTTTTGGGGTTTATTTGATTTCCTATACCTTACTAATTCCTTCCACTTGTCCTACTTCTTTAAAATCTTTAGCGTCACTCATGAGATGAGTCTTCTTCATATTGAGCTTCAAGTTTTGAGATTTTTCTATTTACCTACAACTTTTTATCACTCATTTCAGTTATTGTTGGTTTTTCACGTTTATGACTATGTCGTCCGCAAACACTAATAATTTCCCCTTTAACCAATGACATGAGGTCCTTCTGCGACTAAATCGCGTCTTACATGTATATGTTCAACAGCATTCAAAACCCCAAAACCCTTTCAGTAGTTTGATTGAGTTTTTGATTGATAAAAGTAGACTATTAGTGCATACTTTATTAGGGTTTTAATAGGGTTTATGTAGGGGTTTAATGTTTAAATGTTAATAATTTAAGTGAGTATATGCGAGGTTTGGGGTCAGTTTATGACATTGAGTATATAGATTTATTGTTTATGTTGCGTTATGGGTGCGATGATTAAAGTGATCAACTCAAACCTATCCTTAATTACACATCTATAGCAAGACTGCTTCATAAATCTCCTGCAACTGTGAGGTCTCACTGTCTATTAGCATTGAATTTAAAGAAATAGCAACTTAATTCTAAGTCTAAAAGACCTTTTAAATTTTAGCAGCATCATATCGATTATCTTATTAATGATAAGACTCTTTAATACTGGGCTCACTTCTCTCTGGCCTAGAGAGCTGTGATGTTTCATCGTCAATTCCTGAGCTTCATATCTCTGCTTAATCGATAGCTAACATATATAAAAAGAACGGAATATCTTACAAGACAGTCAATCGCAATAAGAGAATGATTGATTTTAATGTTCCATTTATAAGGATAATTTAAAATATATATTCGATTAAATGCAGAGGGCTATTACTAATAACATTAAGTTCATACACGCTGATGAGGCAGTATTCACGTTTAATACCTTCATATCAAGGTCTTGGTATAAAAGATATAGCAATATTGAAGTATATGACTAAAAGTTCAAGGTGTAAACTCATGCTATTCTCGTTGGAATAAGTGAAGATAGTGGCCTCGAGACTTATGTTATCCACCCTCGCTCAATAAAGACCGAATAATACATAAAGTTCTTGCAATAACTCAGAGATAAGTACGCCGACTAAGAGATTATTCTGTTTGTAGATAACTTATCTGTCCATAAAACTAAAGACACAAGGAAGGAATATGAACGCCTAAATATAACACCTTTATTTAATGTTCCCTACAGTCCTCAGTTCAATGGAATTGAATTATATTGGGGGTTATTGAAAGTCCACTACAAGAAACTCCTACTCTATCACTTGATGCATGACTTGAAGATAGATACAGTCGATTTTATTAAGAGTGCTGCTAAGAGACTCAGCGATGAGAAAGCTAAAGTATGCGCAAGAGAAGGGAGATTTTGTGTATATAAATAAGTTTTAGATTTAAATGAATGAATAAGTTCACATATTAAGATTGCCCGTAAAGGGATTTGGCTTCTCTTTCTTTTCTTCCTCTTAAGGCTTGCTTGGGCCTATGTTTCTTTTCTTAGTGCCAGCTCCCGCATCTATGTTCATCTCTTCTGGCTTTTATAAATCTTTGAAGAGCCTCTTACTCAATTCATGTTTTACTTGAGACTTTCTCTCTCTGTTTAATTTGCTGCGCTCTTTCATCAAGTATATAGCAGTACCAGGTTTTTCTATAAAGTTAGAAGACTAAGCTTACTTGAGATGAAAGGATGCTTTTGAAGTTCCTACAGCCAGGTCTCGCTGATTTTAATACCTTGCTTCTCTTTTTCTTCAGGAGAGATGCTGTAGCGTTTCTTATGAGCTTCTTAAATAACTTCATCTAAGTACTCAGGTATCAGAGTTCCAAGGACACCAAAGAAGAAGTTTCAATCTGGCAACTTATTAGAGAGTTGCAACTTTGATGGAAGGTAGAGAGCAACATCTGGATCACTCATACCATCATCATAGAGGTTTGTTACTGAAATTTCAGGGTAGTTAGGTATCTCTATCATCCTAATTTCATTAGACTTAAAAGCTTTTTTCTCTTCACTCAGTAAGGCTTTTAAGAATGAGATTTTTGTTCCCTCCTAATTCGGCAAGAACAATTCAACTATAATGGATTTATTAATCCTACTTAAGAACTTACCTTGCTATACCAAATATCTATAAAGGTCCTCTTTACTTCGAAATTTTCCTATTAAATCTTAAGATTAAATTCTCTTCATTGCATCATTCAGAGACTCCATCTTGCTTCCTCTTTCAAGAAATGTTAATGAAAT
>ARYC01010872.1:0-20751 GCA_000711775.1 Oxytricha trifallax
AAAACTCTACAATATTGATTGATTTTATGTTTGTTACAGTGAACTCTATATCAGCGAAGTCAATCAAATAATTAAGATTGACATTCGATTATCTTTTTACATTTATAATAATAAATGTCACATTCATTTAGACAACCCTTATTTTCAAAAGATTCAAGTCTTTTTTAAGACTAAGCTACTAAAGAAAATGTGAATAAAATATTAATTTGAGTTGATCGCTTGGTGCACAAGATTTTATCCTTTCATTCATGTTGAATGTACTTATTTAGCACCTTTTTAGAGTTCAAATTTCTACCCAATCTCTGAATAATGTAATAAACTGTCAAAGCAGATACACAACTTTAGAGAGACTCTAAAATATCTTTCTTCAGTACCAACTATTTATTACTAGGATAAGACCTATGTGGCTATTCTTGATATGTTTTCCTTCTTTATAGTTAAGAGGAACGTATTATATACTGAATGAATCTATCCTAGAACTTCCATTTTAAATACATTTTATTTGAGTTGTCTTAAGAGAAAGACTGTTATAGAAGGTTACTCTTAAAACAAGTTCCTTTTAATAATAAATACCTATTTGTAATTTATAAAGTTAAGTACTCAAAAATTCCAATGATTTTTATTTGATAAGATTATGAGCAATTTCTAAACAAAAATTAAAGATTAATCGAAAACTGAAGAGAGGTTCGGTCTCTCAAGATAAGATTCTTAAAGTTTATTATGGGATGATTAATAGTGTTGCACTTAAATCATTGTCGTGGTAGATCTTAATCAGCGAATTCGATCAAACATTTATGTTGAAACTCTAAAATTATAAAAACATCAAAGTGAAAAATTCAAATATCAAAGAAAAGATTCTTTTTACAAACATATGGACTTATATTTGAGGGAGAAATTTATTATAGAGCATATGCCTGAACTAAAAAACTCATTTAAAAAAATAATATGACAAGATAAATAATCCAAATATCTTTTTTATAAGATGATTTAAAATGAATATGTAAATAGTTCCCGTAAGTTTTTTTATAGAAAAAAAAACTTCTTAATAGTTAAAATTTATATCTGAACATATTACAGAACATTGGTTTGAGAGAAATTGTGATAATTTGGGCTTGTTATTAAATCATTCATAAAGCTCAATATTATAAAGCTTCCTAAAAGATAATTAAGAGATTAGGGGTTTTGGGAAATTCTCCTTTTGCCTTTAGTCTGAGTCATAAAAGATCTATCACTAATTGCAGGTGCAGAGATGTAAAATTATAATCCCAAGCATTAATTCACAACAATCTAACTTATAATGCAGTCTTGTTAATCTTGAAAGGTATTTATTAATCAATCAATCTATTTATTACCATTATTACTATTATTACAAATAATAATATAATTATTATTATAATTATTATTATTATTATTAATATTACAAAAAAATATCAACATTAAATTTTAATATTGACTTGTAGTTTTAAAATGGGTGAATTGATAGATAAAATAAATAAATAAATAAAATAAATAAATAATTGTTTTAATTTTTAAAAATTAATTTAGTTTTTAAATCAAACTATGCTTTAATTTCTAGTTTTAATTGAATTCAAGCGTTAGAAGCTATAACTCTGTAGAATTGTTCTTAAATGGAGTATCGTTATTGTTCGGTCTCATTAAATGGAAGTTCATAAATTGAATGAGCTATTAGTGATTTTTAAAGTTAATATGATATCTTTGTACCGCCATTTAATTATTTTGAAAGAATCTTACTGAAGGAGGTCTAAAATTGTTTGAACTGTTGGCGCTTGATCTAAAAAGAACCGTATATCTTAATGCTCTCCTTCTCAAGATCTGATAAGACCAATAGCAAAATTTCGATCACCAAGCTCATTCTTTAGTTCATTTACAGCAACATGAAAGTGTCTAAAATCTTTTTCTGTTATTTTTCTTTCTAAATGGCAAAAGTTAACTTGCCCATCAACAAGTACATGTATATTCTTTTTAAGAACGTATGAAGGCTCTATCGTGTCGTAGTCTAGACCAGTTATTTTAGCATGCTTAAGCTTTTTGGATTCGGCATCCCATTTCTTTTTAATTTTCTCAAAATTTAGAACCAACAGAGTCTAATTAAAATCAATATTCGGTCTGAACTGCCTAACTCGAGATGTTCCAATATAGCATTCAACAACATTCAAAAAGGTCTAAGTAGGAGTCAGTAATTTAGTAGAATTAATAAAAGTAGTAGAATCCAAGTCTTCATCTTCATCATTGAGATTAAGGTTGCTCATAAGTCTTTCCACCATATCGAGTTAAATAAAATAAAATAAAAAATTAAAGTTAATTTAAAGTTTTTAATTTAAAAGATAATTAAAATTAAAAGTGAAGCCTATTTATATCAATATCAATATAAATATTAATGGGTTAGCTTTCAAAATTATTAAATAATTAAAGCTGAAGATAATATTAAAAATAAATATTGACTCATGATTCCAAAAATTTTAAATTGTTATAAATAAATTATATATTTAATAAATTATAAATGAAATAAATGTCTACAAAGTCGAAACTTAAAATCAATAAATAAGGACTCATATAGTAGAGTTTTATACGGAGAATATTATGCACAAATGGATTTCGGCCGAAAATATCATTGAAACAGTCTAAATGAAAATTTAAATAAGAGCAAGATTTGCTGTAACAAACATTTCTTTCATTGAGGCGGGATGGGATGACTTCTTTAAATCAGCTAATCTCGTTAGCATCTGAGTCTATTTAAATCAAAGATTAAAAACAATAGACGTATAGCGCTTTGATAGCTACTTGAGAGATAAGTGGTTTTGGGAAGTTCTGCTTTTGCCTTTGGTCTGAGTCATAAAAGATCTATCACTAATTGCAGGTGCAGAGATGTAAAATTATAATCCCAAGCATTAATTCACAACAATCTAACTTATAATGCAGTCTTGTTAATCTTGAGAGGTATTTATTAATCAATCTATTTATTACAATTATTACTATTATTACAAATAATAATATAATTATAATTATTATTATTATTAATATTACAAAAAAATATCAACATTAAATTTAAATATTGACTTGTAGTTTTAAAATGGGTGAATTGATAAATAAAATAAATAATAAATAAAATAAATAAATAATTGTTTTAATTTTTAAAAATTAATTAAGTTTTTAAATCAAACTATGCATTTAATTTCTAGTTTTAATTGAATTCAAGCGTGAAAAGCTACAATTCTGTAGTATTGTACTCAAATGGAGTATCGTTATTGTTCGTCATAAAATGGAAGTTCATAAATTGAATGAGATCTTCGTGATTATTAAAGTTAGTATGATATCTTGGTACCGCCATTAAATTATTTTGAAAGAATGTTACTGAAGGAGGTCTAAAATTGTTGTGAACAGTTGGCGCTTGATCTAAAAAGAACCATAGATCTTAATGCTCTCCTTCTCTAGATCTGTTAAGGCCAATAGCAAAATTTCGATCACCAAGCTCATTCTTTAATTCATTTACAGCAACATGAAAGTGTTCCAAATCTTTTTCTTTTATTTTTCTTTCTAAATGGCAAAAGTTAACTTGCCCATCAACAAGTACAGGTATATTCTTTTTAAGAACGTATGAAGGCTCTATCGTGTCGTAGTCTAGACCAGTTATTTAGCATGCTTAAGCTTTTTGGATTCGGCATCCCATTTCTTTTTAATTTTCTCAAAATTTAGAACCAACAGAGTCTAATTAAAATCAATATTCGGTCTGAACTGCCTAACTCGAGATGTTCCAATATAGCATTCAACAACATTCAAAAAGGTCTAAGTAGGAGTCAGTAATTTA
This sequence comes from Oxytricha trifallax, assembly GCA_000711775.1. Classification (NCBI taxonomy): domain Eukaryota; phylum Ciliophora; class Spirotrichea; order Sporadotrichida; family Oxytrichidae; genus Oxytricha; species Oxytricha trifallax. The sequence goes on from ARYC01010872.1 coordinate 3,827, forward strand.
GTAGAATTAATAAAAGTAGTAGAATCCAAGTCTTCATCTTCATCATTGAGATTAAGGTTGCTCATAAGTCTTTCCACCATATCGAGTTAAATAAAATAAAATAAAAAATTAAAGTTAATTTAAAGTTTTTAATTTAAAAGATAATTAAAATTAAAAGTGAAGCCTATTTATATCAATATCAATATAAATATTAATGGGTTAGCTTTCAAAATTATTAAATAATTAAAGCTGAAGATAATATTAAAAATAAATATTGACTCATGATTCCAAAAATTTTAAATTATTATAAATAAATTATATATTTAATAAATTATAAATGAAATAAATGTCTACAAAGTCGAAACTTAAAATCAATAAATAAGGACTTATATAGTAGAGTTTTATACGGAGAATATTATGCACAAATGGATTTCGGCCGAAAATATCATTGAAACAGTCTAAATGAAAATTTAAATAAGAGCAAGATTTGCTGTAACAAACATTTCTTTCATTGAGGCGGGATGGGATGACTTCTTTAAATCAGCTAATCTCGTTAGCATCTGAGTCTATTTAAATCAAAGATTAAAAACAATAGACGTATAGCGCTTTGATAGCTACTTGAGAGATAAGTGGTTTTGGGAAGTTCTGCTTTTGCCTTTGGTCTGAGTCATAAAAGATCTATCACTAATTGCAGGTGCAGAGATGTAAAATTATAATCCCAAGCATTAATTCACAACAATCTAACTTATAATGCAGTCTTGTTAATCTTGAGAGGTATTTATTAATCAATCTATTTATTACAATTATTACTATTATTACAAATAATAATATAATTATAATTATTATTATTATTAATATTACAAAAAAATATCAACATTAAATTTAAATATTGACTTGTAGTTTTAAAATGGGTGAATTGATAAATAAAATAAATAAAATAAATAAATAAATAATTGTTTTTAATTTTTAAAAATTAATTAAGTTTTCAAATAAATTTTGCCTTTTAATTTCTAGTTTTAATTGAATTCAAGCGTTAGAAGCTATAACTCTGTAGAATTGTTCTTAAATGGAGTATCGTTATTGTTCGGTCTCATTAAATGGAAGTTCATAAATTGAATGAGCTATTAGTGATTTTTAAAGTTAATATGATATCTTTGTACCGCCATTTAATTATTTTGAAAGAATCTTACTGAAGGAGGTCTAAAATTGTTTGAACTGTTGGCGCTTGATCTAAAAAGAACCGTATATCTTAATGCTCTCCTTCTCAAGATCTGATAAGACCAATAGCAAAATTTCGATCACCAAGCTCATTCTTTAATTCATTTACAGCAACATGAAAGTGTTCAAAATCTTTTTCAGTTATTTTTCTTTCTAAATGGCAAAAATTAACTTGCCCATCAACAAGCACAGGTATATTCTTTTTAAGAACGTATGAAGGCTCTATCGTGTCGTAGTCTAGACCAGTTATTTAGCATGCTTAAGCTTTTTGGATTCGGCATCCCATTTCTTTTTAATTTTCTCAAAATTTAGAACCAACAGAGTCTAATTAAAATCAATATTCGGTCTGAACTGCCTAACTCGAGATGTTCCAATATAGCATTCAACAACATTCAAAAAGGTCTAAGTAGGAGTCAGTAATTTAGTAGAATTAATAAAAGTAGTAGAATCCAAGTCTTCATCTTCATCATTGAGATTAAGGTTGCTCATAAGTCTTTCCACCATATCGAGTTAAATAAAATAAAATAAAAAATTAAAGTTAATTTAAAGTTTTTAATTTAAAAGATAATTAAAATTAAAAGTGAAGCCTATTTATATCAATATCAATATAAATATTAATGGGTTAGCTTTCAAAATTATTAAATAATTAAAGCTGAAGATAATATTAAAAATAAATATTGACTCATGATTCCAAAAATTTTAAATTATTATAAATAAATTATATATTTAATAAATTATAAATGAAATAAATGTCTACAAAGTCGAAACTTAAAATCAATAAATAAGGACTCATATAGTAGAGTTTTATACGGAGAATATTATGCACAAATGGATTTCGGCCAAAAATATCATTGAAACAGTCTAAATGAAAATTTAAATAAGAGCAAGATTTGCTGTAACAAACATTTCTTTCATTGAGGCGGGATGGGATGACTTCTTTAAATCAGCTAATCTCGTTAGCATCTGAGTCTATTTAAAGCAAAGATTAAAAACAATAGACGTATAGCGCTTTGATAGCTACTTGAGAGATAAGGGGTTTTGGGAAGTTCTGATTTTGCCTTTGGTCTGAGTCATAAAAGATCTATCACTAATTGCAGGTGCAGAGATGTAAAATTATAATCCCAAGCATTAATTCACAACAATCTAACTTATAATGCAGTCTTGTTAATCTTGAGAGGTATTTATTAATCAATCTATTTATTACAATTATTACTATTATTACAAATAATAATATAATTATAATTATTATTATTATTAATATTACAAAAAAATATCAACATTAAATTTAAATATTGACTTGTAGTTTTAAAATGGGTGAATTGATAAATAAAATAAATAAATAAATAAATAAATAAATAATTGTTTTTAATTTTTAAAAATTAATTAAGTTTTTAAATCAAACTATGCCTTTTAATTTCTAGTTTTAATTGAATTCAAGCGTGAAAAGCTACAATTCTGTAGAATTGCACTCAAATGGAGTATCTCATAAAATGGAAGTTCATAAATTGAATGAGATCTTCGTGATTATTAAAGTTAGTATGATATCTTGGTACCGCCATTTAATTATTTTGAAAGAATGTTACTGAAGGAGGTCTAAAATTGTTGTGAACAGTTGGCGCTTGATCTAAAAAGAACCATAGATCTTAATGCTCTCCTTCTCTAGATCTGTTAAGGCCAATAGCAAAATTTCGATCACCAAGCTCATTCTTTAATTCATTTACAGCAACATGAAAGTGTTCCAAATCTTTTTCTTTTATTTTTCTTTCTAAATGGCAAAAGTTAACTTGCCCATCAACAAGTACAGGTATATTCTTTTTAAGAACGTATGAAGGCTCTATCGTGTCGTAGTCTAGACCAGTTATTTAGCATGCTTAAGCTTTTGATTCGGCATCCCATTTCTTTTTATTTTCTCAAAATTTAGAACCAACAGAGTCTAATTAAAATCAATATTCGGTCTGAACTGCCTAACTCGAGATGTTCCAATATAGCATTCAACAACATTCAAAAAGGTCTAAGTAGGAGTCAGTAATTTAGTAGAATTAATAAAAGTAGTAGAATCCAAGTCTTCATCTTCATCATTGAGATTAAGGTTGCTCATAAGTCTTTCCACCATATCGAGTTAAATAAAATAAAATAAAAAATTAAAGTTAATTTAAAGTTTTTAATTTAAAAGATAATTAAAATTAAAAGTGAAGCCTATTTATATCAATATCAATATAAATATTAATGGGTTAGCTTTCAAATTATTAAATAATTAAAGCTGAAGATAATATTAAAAATAAATATTGACTCATGATTCCAAAAATTTTAAATTGTTATAAATAAATTATATATTTAATAAATTATAAATGAAATAAATGTCTACAAAGTCGAAACTTAAAATCAATAAATAAGGACTCATATAGTAGAGTTTTATACGGAGAATATTATGCACAAATGGATTTCGGCCGAAAATATCATTGAAACAGTCTAAATGAAAATTTAAATAAGAGCAAGATTTGCTGTAACAAACATTTCTTTCATTGAGGCGGGATGGGATGACTTCTTTAAATCAGCTAATCTCGTTAGCATCTGAGTCTATTTAAACCAAAGATTAAAAACAATAGACGTATAGCGCTTTGATAGCTACTTGAGAGATAAGGGGTTTTGGGAAGTTCTGATTTTGCCTTTGGTCTGAGTCATAAAAGATCTATCACTAATTGCAGGTGCAGAGATGTAAAATTATAATCCCAAGCATCAATTCACAACAATCTAACTTATAATGCAGTCTTGTTAATCTTGAGAGGTATTTATTAATCAATCTATTTATTACCATTATTACTATTATTACAAATAATAATATAATTATTATTATAATTATTATATTATTATTAATATTACAAAAAAATATCAACATTAAATTTTAATATTGACTTGTAGTTTTAAAATGGGTGAATTGATAGATAAAATAAATAAATAAATAAAATAAATAAATAATTGTTTTAATTTTTAAAAATTAATTTAGTTTTTAAATCAAACTATGCCTTTTAATTTCTAGTTTTAATTAAATTCAAGCGTGAAAAGCTACAACTCTGTAGAATCGTACTCAAATGGAGTATCGTTATTGTTCGTCATAAAATGGAAGTTCATAAATTGAATGAGATATTAGTGATTATTAAAGTTAATATGATATCTTGGTACCGCCATTAAATTATTTTGAAAGAATCTTACTAAAGGAGGTCTAAAATTGTTTGAACAGTTGGCGCTTGATCTAAAAAGAACCATAGATCTTAATGCTCTCCTTCTCAAGATCTGATAAGACCAATAGCAAAATTTCGATCACCAAGATCATTCTTTAATTCATTTACAGCAACATGAAGTGTTCAAAATCTTTTTCAGTTATTTTTCTTTCTAAATGGCAAAAATTAACTTGCCCATCAACAAGCACAGGTATATTCTTTTTAAGAACGTATGAAGGCTCTATCGTGTCGTAGTCTAGACCAGTTATTTTAGCATGCTTAAGCATTTTGGATTCGGCATCCCATTTCTTTTTAATTTTCTCAAAATTTAGAACCAACAGAGTCTAATTAAAATCTATATTCGGTCTGAACTGCCTAACCCGAGATGTTCCAATATAGCATTCAACAACATTCCAAAAGGTCTAAGTAGGAGTCAGTAATGTAGTAGAATTAATAAAAGTAGTAGAGTCCAAGTCTTCTCATAAGTCTTTCCACCATATCGAGTTAAATAAAATAAAATAAAAAAATAAAGTTAATTTAAAGTTTTTAATTTAAAAGATAATTAAAATTAAAAGTGAAGCCTATTTATATCAATATCAATATAAATATTAATGGGTTAGATTTCAAAATTATTAAATAATTAAAGCTGAAGATAATATTAAAAATAAATATTGACTCATGATTCCAAAAATTTTAAATTGTTATAAATAAATTATATATTTAATAAATTATAAATGAAATAAATGTCTACAAAGTCGAAACTTAAAATCAATAAATAAGGACTCATATAGTAGAGTTTTATACGGAGAATATTATGCACAAATGGATTTCGGCCGAAAATATCATTGAAACAGTCTAAATGAAAATTTAAATAAGAGCAAGATTTGCTGTAACAAACATTTCTTTCATTGAGGCGGGATGGGATGACTTCTTTAAATCAGCTAATCTCGTTAGCATCTGAGTCTATTTAAAGCAAAGATTAAAAACAATAGACGTATAGCGCTTTGATAGCTACTTGAGAGATAAGGGGTTTTGGGAAGTTCTGCTTTTGCCTTTGGTCTGAGTCATAAAAGATCTATCACTAATTGCAGGTGCAGAGATGTAAAATTATAATCCCAAGCATCAATTCACAACAATCTAACTTATAATGCAGTCTTGTTAATCTTGAGAGGTATTTATTAATCAATCAATCTATTTATTACCATTATTACTATTATTACAAATAATAATATAATTATTATTATAATTATTATTATTATTATTAATTATTACAAAAAAATATCAACATTAAATTTAAATATTGACTTGTAGTTTTAATATGGGTGAATTGATAAATAAAATAAATAAATAAATAATTGTTTTTATTTTTTAAAAATTAATTAAGTTTTTAAATCAAACTATGCCTTTTAATTTCTAGTTTTAATTGAATTCAAGCGTGAAAAGCTACAATTCTGTAGAATTTTACTCAAATAAAGTATCGTTATTGTTCGGTCTCATAAAATGGAAGTTCATAAATTGAATGAGATCTTCGTGATTATTAAAGTTAGTATGATATCTTGGTACCGCCATTTAATTATTTTGAAAGAATGTTACTGAAGGAGGTCTAAAATTGTTGTGAACAGTTGGCGCTTGATCTAAAAAGAACCATAGATCTTAATGCTCTCCTTCTCTAGATCTGTTAAGGCCAATAGCAAAATTTCGATCACCAAGCTCATTCTTTAATTCATTTACAGCAACATGAAAGTGTTCCAAATCTTTTTCTTTTATTTTTCTTTCTAAATGGCAAAAGTTAACTTGCCCATCAACAAGTACAGGTATATTCTTTTTAAGAACGTATGAAGGCTCTATCGTGTCGTAGTCTAGACCAGTTATTTTAGCATGCTTAAGCATTTTGGATTCGGCATCCCATTTCTTTTTAATTTTCTCAAAATTTAGAACCAACAGAGTCTAATTAAAATCAATATTCGGTCTGAACTGCCTAACTCGAGATGTTCCAATATAGCATTCAACAACATTCAAAAAGGTCTAAGTAGGAGTCAGTAATTTAGTAGAATTAATAAAAGTAGTAGAATCCAAGTCTTCATCTTCATCATTGAGATTAAGGTTGCTCATAAGTCTTTCCACCATATCGAGTTAAATAAAATAAAATAAAAAATTAAAGTTAATTTAAAGTTTTTAATTTAAAAGATAATTAAAATTAAAAGTGAAGCCTATTTATATCAATATCAATATAAATATTAATGGGTTAGCTTTCAAAATTATTAAATAATTAAAGCTGAAGATAATATTAAAAATAAATATTGACTCATGATTCCAAAAATTTTAAATTGTTATAAATAAATTATATATTTAATAAATTATAAATGAAATAAATGTCTACAAAGTCGAAACTTAAAATCAATAAATAAGGACTCATATAGTAGAGTTTTATACGGAGAATATTATGCACAAATGGATTTCGGCCGAAAATATCATTGAAACAGTCTAAATGAAAATTTAAATAAGAGCAAGATTTGCTGTAACAAACATTTCTTTCATTGAGGCGGGATGGGATGACTTCTTTAAATCAGCTAATCTCGTTAGCATCTGAGTCTATTTAAAGCAAAGATTAAAAACAATAGACGTATAGCGCTTTGATAGCTACTTGAGAGATAAGTGGTTTTGGGAAGTTCTGCTTTTGCCTTTGGTCTGAGTCATAAAAGATCTATCACTAATTGCAGGTGCAGAGATGTAAAATTATAATCCCAAGCATTAATTCACAACAATCTAACTTATAATGCAGTCTTGTTAATCTTAAGAGGTATTTATTAATCAATCAATCAATTTATTACCATTATTAATATTAATAGAAATAATAATATAATTATTATTATAATTATTATTATTATTATTATAATTATTACAAAAAAATATCAACATTAAATTTAAATATTGACTTGTAGTTTTAATATGGGTGAATTGATAAATAAAATAAATAAATAAATAATTGTTTTTATTTTTTAAAAATTAATTAAGTTTTTAAATCAAACTATGCCTTTTAATTTCTAGTTTTAATTGAATTCAAGCGTGAAAAGCTACAATTCTGTAGAATTTTACTCAAATAAAGTATCGTTATTGTTCGGTCTCATAAAATGGAAGTTCATAAATTGAATGAGATCTTCGTGATTATTAAAGTTAGTATGATATCTTGGTACCGCCATTAAATTATTTTGAAAGAATGTTACTAAAGGAGGTCTAAAATTGTTGTGAACAGTTGGCGCTTGATCTAAAAAGAACCATAGATCTTAATGCTCTCCTTCTCTAGATCTGTTAAGGCCAATAGCAAAATTTCGATCACCAAGCTCATTCTTTAATTCATTTACAGCAACATGAAAGTGTTCCAAATCTTTTTCTTTTATTTTTCTTTCTAAATGGCAAAAGTTAACTTGCCCATCAACAAGTACAGGTATATTCTTTTTAAGAACGTATGAAGGCTCTATCGTGTCGTAGTCTAGACCAGTTATTTTAGCATGCTTAAGCATTTTGGATTCGGCATCCCATTTCTTTTTAATTTTCTCAAAATTTAGAACCAACAGAGTCTAATTAAAATCTATATTCGGTCTGAACTGCCTAACTCGAGATGTTCCAATATAGCATTCAACAACATTCCAAAAGGTCTAAGTAGGAGTCAGTAATGTAGTAGAATTAATAAAAGTAGTAGAATCCAAGTCTTCATCTTCATCATTGAGATTTAGGTTGCTCATAAGTCTTTCCACCATATCGAGTTAAATAAAATAAAATAAAAAAATAAAGTTAATTTAAAGTTTTTAATTTAAAAGATAATTAAAATTAAAAGTGAAGCCTATTTATATCAATATCAATATAAATATTAATGGGTTAGATTTCAAAATTATTAAATAATTAAAGCTGAAGATAATATTAAAAATAAATATTGACTCATGATTCCAAAAATTTTAAATTGTTATAAATAAATTATATATTTAATAAATTATAAATGAAATAAATGTCTACAAAGTCGAAACTTAAAATCAATAAATAAGGACTCATATAGTAGAGTTTTATACGGAGAATATTATGCACAAATGGATTTCGGCCAAAAATATCATTGAAACAGTCTAAATGAAAATTTAAATAAGAGCAAGATTTGCTGTAACAAACATTTCTTTCATTGAGGCTGGATGGGATGACTTCTTTAAATCAGCTAATCTCGTTAGCATCTGAGTCTATTTAAAGCAAAGATTAAAAACAATAGACGTATAGCGCTTTGATAGCTACTTGAGAGATAAGGGGTTTTGGGAAGTTCTGATTTTGCCTTTGGTCTGAGTCATAAAAGATCTATCACTAATTGCAGGTGCAGAGATGTAAAATTATAATCCCAAGCATCAATTCACAACAATCTAACTTATAATGCAGTCTTGTTAATCTTGAGAGGTATTTATTAATCAATCTATTTATTACAATTATTACTATTATTACAAATAATAATATAATTATAATTATTATTATTATTAATATTACAAAAAAATATCAACATTAAATTTAAATATTGACTTGTAGTTTTAATATGGGTGAATTGATAAATAAAATAAATAAATAAATAATTGTTTTTATTTTTTAAAAATTAATTAAGTTTTTAAATCAAACTATGCCTTTTAATTTCTAGTTTTAATTGAATTCAAGCGTGAAAAGCTACAATTCTGTAGAATTTTACTCAAATAAAGTATCGTTATTGTTCGGTCTCATAAAATGGAAGTTCATAAATTGAATGAGATCTTCGTGATTATTAAAGTTAGTATGATATCTTGGTACGCAATTTAATTATTGAAGAATGTTACTGAAGGAGGTCTAAAATTGTGGGGAACAGTTGGCGCTTGATCTAAAAAGAACCATAGATCTTAATGCTCTCCTTCTCTAGATCTGTTAAGGCCAATAGCAAAATTTCGATCACCAAGCTCATTCTTTAATTCATTTACAGCAACATGAAAGTGTTCCAAATCTTTTTCTTTTATTTTTCTTTCTAAATGGCAAAAGTTAACTTGCCCATCAACAAGTACAGGTATATTCTTTTTAAGAACGTATGAAGGCTCTATCGTGTCGTAGTCTAGACCAGTTATTTAGCATGCTTAAGCTTTTTGGATTCGGCATCCCATTTCTTTTTAATTTTCTCAAAATTTAGAACCAACAGAGTCTAATTAAAATCAATATTCGGTCTGAACTGCCTAACTCGAGATGTTCCAATATAGCATTCAACAACATTCAAAAAGGTCTAAGTAGGAGTCAGTAATTTAGTAGAATTAATAAAAGTAGTAGAATCCAAGTCTTCATCTTCATCATTGAGATTAAGGTTGCTCATAAGTCTTTCCACCATATCGAGTTAAATAAAATAAAATAAAAAATTAAAGTTAATTTAAAGTTTTTAATTTAAAAGATAATTAAAATTAAAAGTGAAGCCTATTTATATCAATATCAATATAAATATTAATGGGTTAGCTTTCAAAATTATTAAATAATTAAAGCTGAAGATAATATTAAAAATAAATATTGACTCATGATTCCAAAAATATTAAATTATTATAAATAAATTATATATTTAATAAATTATAAATGAAATAAATGTCTACAAAGTCGAAACTTAAATCAATAAATAAGGACTCATATAGTAGAGTTTTATACGGAGAATATTATGCACAAATGGATTTCGGCCAAAAATATCATTGAAACAGTCTAAATGAAAATTTAAATAAGAGCAAGATTTGCTGTAACAAACATTTCTTTCATTGAGGCTGGATGGGATGACTTCTTTAAATCAGCTAATCTCGTTAGCATCTGAGTCTATTTAAAGCAAAGATTAAAAACAATAGACGTATAGCGCTTTGATAGCTACTTGAGAGATAAGGGGTTTTGGGAAGTTCTGATTTTGCCTTTGGTCTGAGTCATAAAAGATCTATCACTAATTGCAGGTGCAGAGATGTAAAATTATAATCCCAAGCATCAATTCACAACAATCTAACTTATAATGCAGTCTTGTTAATCTTGAAAGGTATTTATTAATCAATCAATCTATTTATTACCATTATTACTATTATTACAAATAATAATATAATTATAATTATTATTATTATTAATATTACAAAAAAATATCAACATTAAATTTAAATATTGACTTGTAGTTTTAAAATGGGTGAATTGATAAATAAAATAAATAAATAAATAATTGTTTTTAATTTTTAAAAATTAATTAAGTTTTCAAATCAAACTATGCCTTTTAATTTCTAGTTTTAATTGAATTCAAGCGTGAAAAGCTACAACTCTGTAGAATTGTACTCAAATAAAGTATCGTTATTGTTCGGTCTCATAAAATGGAAGTTCATAAATTGAATGAGATATTAGTGATTATTAAAGTTAATATGATATCTTGGTACCGCAATTTAATTATTTTGAAAGAATCTTACTGAAGGAGGTCTAAAATTGTTTGAACAGTTGGCGCTTGATCTAAAAAGAACCATAGATCTTAATGCTCTCCTTCTCAAGATCTGATAAGACCAATAGCAAAATTTCGATCACCAAGCTCATTCTTTAATTCATTTACAGCAACATGAAAGTGTTCCAAATCTTTTTCTTTTATTTTTCTTTCTAAATGGCAAAAGTTAACTTGCCCATCAACAAGTACAGGTATATTCTTTTTAAGAACGTATGAAGGCTCTATCGTGTCGTAGTCTAGACCAGTTATTTTAGCATGCTTAAGCATTTTGGATTCGGCATCCCATTTCTTTTTAATTTTCTCAAAATTTAGAACCAACAGAGTCTAATTAAAATCAATATTCGGTCTGAACTGCCTAACTCGAGATGTTCCAATATAGCATTCAACAACATTCAAAAAGGTCTAAGTAGGAGTCAGTAATTTAGTAGAATTAATAAAAGTAGTAGAATCCAAGTCTTCATCTTCATCATTGAGATTAAGGTTGCTCATAAGTCTTTCCACCATATCGAGTTAAATAAAATAAAATAAAAAATTAAAGTTAATTTAAAGTTTTTAATTTAAAAGATAATTAAAATTAAAAGTGAAGCCTATTTATATCAATATCAATATAAATATTAATGGGTTAGCTTTCAAAATTATTAAATAATTAAAGCTGAAGATAATATTAAAAATAAATATTGACTCATGATTCCAAAAATATTAAATTATTATAAATAAATTATATATTTAATAAATTATAAATGAAATAAATGTCTACAAAGTCGAAACTTAAAATAAATAAATAAGGACTCATATAATAGAGTTTTATACGGAGAATATGATGCACAAATGGATTTCGGCCGAAAATATCATTGAAACAGTCTAAATGAAAATTTAAATAAGAGCAAGATTTGCTGTAACAAACATTTCTTTCATTGAGGCGGGATGGGATGACTTCTTTAAATCAGCTAATCTCGTTAGCATCTGAGTCTATTTAAATCAAAGATTAAAAACAATAGACGTATAGCGCTTTGATAGCTACTTGAGAGATAAGTGGTTTTGGGAAGTTCTGCTTTTGCCTTTAGTCTGAGTCATAAAAGATCTATCACTAATTGCAGGTGCAGAGATGTAAAATTATAATCCCAAGCATTAATTCACAACAATATAACTTATAATGCAGTCTTGTTAATCTTGAAAGGTATTTATTAATCAATCTATTTATTACCATTATTACTATTATTACAAATAATAATATAAATATAATGATAATTATTTTTATTATTATTATAAAAAAAAATATCAACATTAAATTAAAAAATTGACTTGTAGTTTTAAAATAGGTGAATTGATAAATAAAATAAATAAATAATTGTTTTAATTTTTAAAAATTAATTAAGTTTTTAAATCAAACTATGCATTTAATTTCTAGTTTTAATTGAATTCAAGCGTGAAAAGCTACAACTCTGTAGAATTGTACTCAAATGGAGTATCGTTATTGTTCGTCATAAAATGGAAGTTCATAAATTGAATGAGATATTAGTGATTATTAAAGTTAATATGATATCTTGGTACGCCATTTAATTTTTGAAAGAATCTTACTGAAGGAGGTCTAAAATTGTTTGAACAGTTGGCGCTTGATCTAAAAAGAACCATAGATCTTAATGCTCTCCTTCTCAAGATCTGATAAGACCAATAGCAAAATTTCGATCACCAAGCTCATTCTTTAATTCATTTACAGCAACATGAAAGTGTTCCAAATCTTTTTCTTTTATTTTTCTTTCTAAATGGCAAAAGTTAACTTGCCCATCAACAAGTACAGGTATATTCTTTTTAAGAACGTATGAAGGCTCTATCGTGTCGTAGTCTAGACCAGTTATTTTAGCATGCTTAAGCATTTTGGATTCGGCATCCCATTTCTTTTTAATTTTCTCAAAATTTAGAACCAACAGAGTCTAATTAAAATCTATATTCGGTCTGAACTGCCTACTCGAGATGTTCCAATATAGCATTCAACAACATTCCAAAAGGTCTAAGTAGGAGTCAGTAATGTAGTAGAATTAATAAAAGTAGTAGAATCCAAGTCTTCATCTTCATCATTGAGATTTAGGTTGCTCATAAGTCTTTCCACCATATCGAGTTAAATAAAATAAAATAAAAAAATAAAGTTAATTTAAAGTTTTAATTTAAAAGATAATTAAAATTAAAAGTGAAGCCTATTTATATCAATATCAATATAAATATTAATGGGTTAGATTTCAAAATTATTAAATAATTAAAGCTGAAGATAATATTAAAAATAAATATTGACTCATGATTCCAAAAATTTTAAATTATTATAAATAAATTATATATTTAATAAATTATAAATGAAATAAATGTCTACAAAGTCGAAACTTAAAATCAATAAATAAGGACTCATATAGTAGAGTTTTATACGGAGAATATTATGCACAAATGGATTTCGGCCGAAAATATCATTGAAACAGTCTAAATGAAAATTTAAATAAGAGCAAGATTTGCTGTAACAAACATTTCTTTCATTGAGGCGGGATGGGATGACTTCTTTAATTCAGCTAATCTCGTTTGCATCTGAGTCTATTTAAAGCAAAGATTAAAAACAATAGACGTATAGCGCTTTGATAGCTACTTGAGAGATAAGGGGTTTTGGGAAGTTCTGATTTTGCCTTTGGTCTGAGTCATAAAAGATCTATCACTAATTGCAGGTGCAGAGATGTAAAATTATAATCCCAAGCATCAATTCACAACAATCTAACTTATAATGCAGTCTTGTTAATCTTAAGAGGTATTTATTAATCAATCAATCAATTTATTACCATTATTAATATTAATAGAAATAATAATATAATTATTATTATAATTATTATTATTATTATTATAATTATTACAAAAAAATATCAACATAAAATATAAATATTGACTTGTAGTTTTAATATGGGTAAATTGATAGAAAATATATATTAATAAAAAAATAATAATTATAATTTATATTGCTGGAATGGAATTGAATTGGAAAAATAAATAAATAATTATTATAATTTATATTGCTGGAATAGAATTGAATTGGAAAAATAAATAAATAATAAATATAATTAATATTGCTGGAATGGAATTGAATTGGAAAAATAAATAAGATAATAAATTATAATTTAATATTGCTGGAATGGAATTGAATTGGAAAAATAAATAAATAATTATTATAATTTATATTGCTGGAATAGAATTGAATTGGAAAAATAAATAAATAATAAATATAATTAATATTGCTGGAATGGAATTGAATTGGAAAAATAAATAAATAATAATTAAAATTTATATTGCTGGAATGGAATTGAATTGGAAAAATAAATAAATAATAATTATTATTTATATTGCTGTAATGGAATTGAATTGGAAAAATAAATAAATAATAATTATAATTTATATTTCTGAAATGGAATCGAATTGGAAAAATAAATATATAATAATTATAATTTATATTGCTGGAATGGAATCGAATTGGAAAAATAAATAAATAATAATTATAATTTATATTGCTGGAATGGAATTGAATTGGAAAAATAAATAAATAATAATTATAGTTTATATTGCTGAAATGGAATTGAATTGGAAAAATAAATAAAAAATAATTTTAATTAATATTGCTGGAATGGTATTGAATTGGAAAAATAAATAAATAATAATTATAATTTATATTGCTGGAATGGAATTGAATTGGAAAAATAAATAAATAAATTATAATTTATATTGCTGAAATGGAATTGAATTGGAAAAATAAATAAATAATAATTATAATTTATATTGCTGGAATGGAATTGAAATTGAAAAATAAATAAATATTAATTATAATTTATATTGCTGAAATGGAATTGAATTGGAAAAATATATAAATAATAATTATAATTTATATTGCTGGAATGGAATTGAATTGGAAAAATAAATAAATAATAATTATAATTTATATTGCTGGAATGGAATTGAATTGGGAAAATAAATAAATAATAATTATAATTTATATTGCTGGAATGGAATTGAATTGGAAAAATAAATAAATAATAATAATTATATTTTATATTGCTGGAATGGAATTGAATTGTAAAAATAAATAAATAATAATTATAAAATTTATATTGCTGGAATGGAATTGAATTGGGAAAATAAATAAATAATAATTATAATTTATATTGCTGGAATGGAATTGAATTGGAAAAATAAATAAATAATAATAATTATATTTTATATTGCTGGAATGGAATTGAATTGGAAAACATAACATAAAATCATAATTATTAATTTATATTTGCTGGAATGGAATTGAATTGGGAAAATAAATAAATAATAATTATAATTTATATTGCTGGAATGGAATTGGTAATTGGGAAAAATAAATAAAGATAATAATTATTATTGTATATGGCTGGGGAATGGAATTGAAATTGGGAAAAATAAATAAATAATTAATTATAATTTTATATTGCCTGAATGGAATTGAATTGGAAAAATAAATAAATAATAATAATTATATTTTATATTGCTGGAATGGAATTGAATTGGAAAAATAAATAAATAATAATTATAATTTATATTGCTGAATCAAAACCCCAAAACCCTTAGTGAGGTTTATAAGTGCTTTGATTTTGTAGGGTATAGTTGGGGTCTTATTGGGGTTAGTAGAGAAAACGCAGGTTTTACATGAATTTAATGAATGTTTAATGAGTATTAGTGTATTTAATTCAAACAAATTTTATCTGCTTATCTTTGTGATACCTCTTGAATTTTGCAGTCTGTAGTTGTTCTAGTATATCATCTGATGATTATCGTGGATATGCTGGAGCTTTTACGATGACCATCTCAACTATCTTCTTAATTTCATTACATATTTCATCTTCCTTTATATGTTTAGCAGCCAAACTTATTGATTATTTCTCATGTTTTGTTCCAAAGTATGACATACTTTCCATATCGCCACTCTAAGATAATTGCTGCTACCGCCCAAACATCCCATTATACAGAGCCATTTGTCCATTTCTCTCTTATAGGGAAGTATCCTGGAGTGCCTAAAACCTTAGCTAAAGTCACTATCTCTTGTCTTATTGCTCTGTTGAAATCTATGACTACTACTTCTAAAGGGCAGAGATTTAGCATTACATTTTCTGGCTTCAAATCTCTATGAACATACCCTAGATTATGGAGCTCTTTCACACCTTTAGTCATATCTGTGAGTATCTTATTCAAATCATCAGGATATCTATTATGGTAGAGATACTCTCTTAGAGTCATTTCAAACTTCTTTAGTCTCAAAGCAATAAAACCATGACCAAGTATAACTCCGTCGAGCTTAGCTAAGTTCTTGCATTATCTTTTCTAAGCCTCTCTCAGTACTATGTATTCATTTGCAAACTCATTTTAATATTGCTCGTTCCTTATGAGATACTTGAATGGATAAACCTTGTAAGCGAATTCATCAACAACTATAAGTTTAACCTTGTTAGGTACGTAAATATTCAAATAGTTTTCAATACAGCTGCTTATGTCGACTGCATTTAATGCAGGTATATACATTGCTCTCTCTTATAAGCATGCTATATACATACCATTTGCTGGTTGGTTCATTGAAGCAAACCGCTTCTATCTCTTAAGTCTCTCCTACTGTTCTATTTGTGAATCAAGAGAGTTATTTTTTCTTTTAGCAGGTACAAGCTTTTAAGTTTCCTCATCTTTAATCAGGAATTCGCTTAAATGATGATTTTGCATATGTCTCTTTACTTTAGCTGAGTGAGTATAAGACTTCATGCAGGTAGTGCATTAATATCTACCATCTACTTTATCATGCCTGAAGTAGATCTTAGCTCTACCAGAGTGTACCTCTTTGATGTGTCTCTTCAAGCTAGACTCAGTTGAGAAGAAGTTTTAGCAGTCTTCACATTATAATGTTTTAATTTTTTCTATTGATTGCTGTTCCTTATCCTCCTCAACCAATTCAACTTATGTTTAAACTCCCATCTCAGCTCTCTACTTCTTGTTTTAAACTT
>ARYC01010876.1:0-14447 GCA_000711775.1 Oxytricha trifallax
GACGCGAGTCCTGAGCGAAGCGAAGACTCTGCGTATTGCGTCACGTATGAAAACCCAATACGAAGCGTATGAAAACCCAAGGTCAAACTTGCAAAGCCAAAGTGATAGTACTTTCTACTGATTAGAAGGTCTTTACTATAGAATGAAAACCCAGAGACACCTTTTCCCCAAAACCCAAAGAGATGCCTAAGTTAGTATTTGGATAATGAATAGGAATGGGTTTCCTTAAGAAAATATTAGGGTTTTCGGAATATGATGAGTAAGTAGTCACAAATTATATCATTTACATATTATTACTTCTTGATTCGAATACATTACAACTTTCCAATACAATTTTTTTCTAATAAAATGAGTTTTTTATATATAATTTATTTATTTTTAATGAGTAGTAGTAAGGAACCTGTAACTAATTTTTTTATAACTATGTTTTTATCATTTTTTAAGAGGCTATATATCGAGTGAAGAACCTTTTTTTCCCTCTTATTAATTTTTTTAGTTTTGTCAATTATTATTATATGCAAAAAATCACATATGAGTTTCCATTTCTTTAATATCATGAAAACCCGAGGAACCTTCCCACAAAACCAGAGAGAAACAAAAGGGAGTAAATAAATTTTAATGTAAGAAGGGATTTCTTATAATAATGAAAGAGTTTTCTTAACAAATAAAAAGGATTTCTAGGTTTTGTACAATTTGTTAAGCATTTTAGTAACATATTGAAGTATATATTATTTCTTGCAACTTTTTTGATTTATTTATTTTTATCGGGTTTTCTTATCAAATTGTCAGGGTTTTCTTATCAAAATTGTAGGGTTTTTGAGTTTTTTTTAATTTTATGGGTAAGTACTCACAGATTCAAGGAATCCATAATAATTACATATGCTTCTCTCGTTCTTATTATAAATCTTATATCTATTTTGTGTTTTTTATCATTTTTATAATAAAAAATACCAAATTATATATAACTTTATTTTTTCATGAGTAGTAGTAAGGAATCTGAAAATAATTTTTCTAACACTATGTTTTGACACCTTTTTTAAAGGCTATATATCGAGTGAAGCAACTTTATTTTCATTATTTTCAACTTTTTAAAATTTCTTTATTTTTTGATCATGAAGCCAAAGTGAGTCAGGTAAAAAAAATAATTTTTATTGTTGACCACGCGATATCGAATCTCCATTGTCGATTGTGAGGTAAATATCACATTATCTATGACTTTTTGTTAAATAATATCTTACACTGGAAAAATCCCGTTTTATCCCTCCGCAAAACCCCAATTAATATATATATCAAAGCGTCACGCACAGTTTATATATAAAAAATCAAGGTTGAATAATTGACGATCTGCGGAGCCCCAAAACCCCATATATAGGGATATCGAAGGGCGACTAGAGAATAAAGACTTGACATAGATATATAATATTGTATAGAAAAAATAATAAGAGAAAAAAGTAAAGTATATTAAGTAAAGAACAGTTGCAATTAAGATAATGTAGATGAATTATAACAAAAATCTTTTCTTTTTTGAAAACCTGAAAAAAGGCTGACGCCAAAACTCTTCGGGTAAGCCAAAAAACGAGGCAATTTTAATATGATTGTGACGCGAGTCCTGAGCGAAGCGAAGACTCTGCGTATTGCGTCACGTATGAAAACCCAAAGCGAAGTGAGTGAAAACCCAAGGTCAAACTTGCAAAGCCAAAGAGATAGTACTTTCTATGATTAGAAGGTTTTTACT
Source organism: Oxytricha trifallax (assembly GCA_000711775.1). Classification (NCBI taxonomy): domain Eukaryota; phylum Ciliophora; class Spirotrichea; order Sporadotrichida; family Oxytrichidae; genus Oxytricha; species Oxytricha trifallax. The sequence continues at coordinate 1,736 of ARYC01010876.1, forward strand.
ATAGAATGAAAACCCAGAGACACCTTTTCACCAAAACCCAAAGAGATGCCTAAGTTAGTAATTATATAATGAATAGGAATGGGTTTTCTTATAAAAATAGTAGGGTTTTCAGAATTTAATGAGTAAGTATTCACATATTATATCATTTACATATTATTATTCTTGATTCGAATACATTACAACTTTCCAATACAATTTTTTTCTAATAAAATGAGTTTTTTATATATAAATTTATTTTTAATGAGTAGTATAGTAGTAAGGAATCTGATAAAGTATTTTTTCTAAAACAATATTTTTATAATTTTTTAAAAGGCTTTATATAGAGTGAAGAACCTTTTTTTCCAAATTATTAATTTTTTTAGTTTTGTCAATTATTATTATATTCAACCAACCACATATGAGTTCCCATTTCTTTAATATTCATGAAAATCCAGAGACACCTTTTCACCAAAACCCAGAGAGAAACCAAAGGTAGTAAGTAAATTTTAATGTAAGAAGGGATTTCTTATAATAATGAAAGAGTTTTCTTAACAAATAAAAAGGATTTCTAGGTTTTGTACAATTTGTTAAGCATTTTAGTAACATATTGAAGTATATATTATTTCTTGCAACTTTTTTGATTTATTTATTTTTATCGGGTTTTCTTATCAAATTGTCAGGTTTTCTTATCAAAATTGTAGGGTTTTTGAGTTTTTTTTAATTTTATGGGTAAGTACTCACAGATTCAAGGAATCCATAATAATTACATAATCTTTTTTCGTTCTTATTATGAATCTTATATCTATTTTGTGTTTGTTATCATTTTTATAATACAAAATACCAAATTAAATATAACTTTCTTTTTTCATGAGTAGTAGTCAGGAATCTGAAAATATTTTTTCTAACACTATGTTTTGACACCTTTTTTAAAGGCTATATATCGAGTGAAGCAACTTTATTTTCAATTTTTGGAACTTTTTCAAATTTCTTTATTTTTTGATCATGAAGCCAAAGTGAGTCAGGTAAAAAAAATAATTTTATTGTTGACCACGCGATATCGAATCTCCATTGTCGATTGTGAGGTAAATATCACATTATCTATGACTTTTTGTTAAATAATATCTTACACTGGAAAAATCCCGTTTTATCCCTCCGCAAAACCCCAATTAATATATATATCAAAGCGTCACGCACAGTTTATATATAAAAAATCAAGGTTGAAAAAATGACGATCTGCGGAGCCCCAAAACCCCATATATAGGGATATCAAAGGGCGACTAGGCAATAAAGACTTGACAAAGATATATAATAGAGTATAGAAATAATAATAAGAGAAAAAAGTCAAGTATAATAAGTAAAGAACAGTTGCAATTAAGATAATGTAGATGAATTATAACAAAAATCTTTTCTTTTTTGAAAACCTGAAAAAAGGCTGACGCCAAAACCCTTCGGGTAAGCCAAAGACGAGGCAATTTTTATTGAATTTGGACGCGAGTCCTGAGCGAAGCGAAGACTCTGCGTATTGCGTCACATATGAAAACCCAAAGCGAAGTGCATGAAAACACAAAGTCAAACTTGCAAAGCCAAAGTGATAGTACTTTCTACTGATTAGAAGGTCTTTACTATAGAATGAAAACCCAGAGACACCTTTTCCCCAAAACCCAAAGAGATGCCTAAGTTAGTAATTATATAATGAATAGCAATGAGTTTTCTTATAAAAATAGTAGGGTTTTCACAATTTGATGAGTAAGTAATCAAAAATTATATCATTTACATATTAGTACTTCTTTATTAGAATACATGAAATCAATTCTATATAATTTTTATAATAAAATGAATGTTTTATATATAAATTTTATTTTTCATGAGTAGTAGTCAGGAATCTTAATATATTTTTCTATGACTATGTTTTGATAAGTAATTTACAGGTTATATATCGAGTGAAGAATCTTTTTTTCAAAATTATTAATTTTTTTAGTTTTGTCAATTATTATTATATGCACCAAATCACATATGAGTTTCCATTTCTTTAATATTAATGAAAAACCAGAGAATCTATTCAACAAAAACCCAGAGTGAAACCAAAGGGAGTAAGTAAATTTTTATGTAAGATGAGTTTTCTTATCAAAGTGAGAGAGTGTTCTTATAAAGTAAGTAAGGTTTACAAGGCTAAGATAAATTTATTAAGACTTTTAGTAACTTATTGAAGTTTAGATTATTTCTTACAAGTTTTTCAATTTATTAAATTTGATCGGGTTTTCTTATCAAATTGGTTGGGTTTTCTTATCAAAATTGTAGGGTTTTTGAGTTTTTTTTAATTTTATGGGTAAGTACTCACAGATTCAAGGAATCCATAATAATTACATAATCTTTTTTCGTTCTTATTATGAATCTTATATCTATTTTGTGTTTGTTATCATTTTTATAATACAAAATACCAAATTAAATATAACTTTCTTTTTTCATGAGTAGTAGTCAGGAATCTGAAAATATTTTTTCTAACACTATGTTTTGACACCTTTTTTAAAGGCTATATATCGAGTGAAGCAACTTTATTTTCAATTTTTGGAACTTTTTCAAATTTCTTTATTTTTTGATCATGAAGCCAAAGTGAGTCAGGTAAAAAAAATAATTTTATTGTTGACCACGCGATATCGAATCTCCATTGTCGATTGTGAGGTAAATATCACATTATCTATGACTTTTTGTTAAATAATATCTTACACTGGAAAAATCACGTTTACCCCCTCCGCAAAACCCCAGTTAATATATATATCAAAGCGTCACGCACAGTTTATATATAAAAAATCAAGGTTGAAAATAATTGACGATCTGCGGAGCCCCAAAACCCCATATATAGGGATATCGAAGGGCGACTAGAGAATAAAGACTTGACATAGATATATAATATTGTATAGAAAAAATAATAAGAGAAAAAAGTAAAGTATATTAAGTAAAGAACAGTTGCAATTAAGATAATGTAGATGAATTATAACAAAAATCTTTTCTTTTTTGAAAACCTGAAAAAAGGCTGACGCCAAAACTCTTCGGGTAAGCCAAAAAACGAGGCAATTTTAATATGATTGTGACGCGAGTCCTGAGCGAAGCGAAGACTCTGCGTATTGCGTCACGTATGAAAACCCAAAGCGAAGTGAGTGAAAACCAAGGTCAAACTTGCAAAGCCAAAGAGATAGTACTTTCTAACTGATTAGAAGGTTTTTACTATAGAATGAAAACCCAGAGACACCTTTTCACCAAAACCCAAAGAGATGCCTAAGTTAGTAATTATATAATGAATAGGAATGGGTTTTCTTATAAAAATAGTAGGGTTTTCAGAATTTAATGAGTAAGTATTCACATATTATATCATTTACATATTATTATTTCTTTATTCAAATACATTACAACTTTTCCAATTACAATTTTTTCTTAATAAAAATGAGTCTTTTTATATATAAATTTATTTTTAATGAGTAGTATAGTAGTAAGGAATCTGATAAAGTATTTTTTCTAAAACAATATTTTTATAATTTTTTAAAAGGCTTTATATAGAGTGAAGAACCTTTTTTTCCAAATTATTAATTTTTTTAGTTTTGTCAATTATTATTATATTCAACCAACCACATATGAGTTCCCATTTCTTTAATATTCATGAAAATCCAGAGACACCTTTTCACCAAAACCCAGAGAGAAACAAAAGGGAGTAAATAAATTTTAATGTAAGAAGGGATTTCTTAGAATAATGAAAGAGTTTTCTTAACAAATAAAAAGGATTTCTAGGTTTTGGACAATTTGTTAAGCATTTTAGTAACATATTGAAGTATAGATTATTTCTTACCAGTTTTTCAATTTAATAATTTTGATCGGGTTTTCTTATCAAATTGGTAGGGTTTTCTTATCAAAATTGTAGGGTTTTGGAGTTTTTTCTCATTTTATGAGCAAGTAGTCACAAATCTAATGAGTTATTATAAGTTACATATTATTTTATAATTCTTTTATGGAATTTATAATCTATTAAGGGTTTATTATCATTTTTCTATTAAAATAATAATTAATATAGGACTTTATTTTTTTGTGAGTAGTAGTCAGGAATCTGAAAATATTTTTTCTAACAGTATGATTTGACACCTTTTTTAGAGGCTATATGTCAAGTGAAGCAACTTTATTTTCAATTTTTGGAACTTTTTCAAATTTCTTTATTTTTTGATCATGAAGCCAAAGTGAGTCAGGTAAAAAAAATAATTTTATTGTTGACCACGCGATATCGAATCTCCATTGTCGATTGTGAGGTAAATATCACATTATCTATGAATTTTGGTTAAATAATATCTTACACTGGAAAAATCACGTTTAACCCCTCCGCAAAACCCCAATTAATATATATATCAAAGCGTCACGCACAGTTTATATATAAAAAATCAAGGTTGAAAAAATGACGATCTGCGGAGCCCCAAAACCCCATATATAGGGATATCAAAGGGCGACTAGGCAATAAAGACTTGACAAAGATATATAATAGAGTATAGAAATAATAATAAGAGAAAAAAGTCAAGTATAATAAGTAAAGAACAGTTGCAATTAAGATAATGTAGATGAATTATAACAAAAATCTTTTCTTTTTTGAAAACCTGAAAAAAGGCTGACGCCAAAACCCTTCGGGTAAGCCAAAGACGAGGCAATTTTTATTGAATTTGGACGCGAGTCCTGAGCGAAGCGAAGACTCTGCGTATTGCGTCACATATGAAAACCCAAAGCGAAGTGCATGAAAACACAAAGTCAAACTTGCAAAGCCAAAGTGATAGTACTTTCTACTGATTAGAAGGTCTTTACTATAGAATGAAAACCCAGAGACATTTTCACCAAAACCCAAAGAGATGCCTAAGTTAGTAATTATATAATGAATAGCAATGGGTTTACTAATGAAAATAGTAGGGTTTTCACAATTTGATGAGTAAGTAATCCAAAATTATATCATTTACATATTAGTACTTCTTTATTCAAATACATTACAACTTTCCTATACCATTTTTCTAATAAAATGAGTGTTTTATATATAAATTTATTTTTCATGAGTAGTAGCCTGGAATCTCAAAATATTTTTTCTAACACTATGTTTTTATCACTTTTTAAGAGGCTATATATCGAGTGAAGCAACTTTTTTTTCCATATTATCAATATTTTAGTTTTGTCAATTTTTATTATATTCAACCAATCACATATGAGTTCCCATTTCTTTAATATTCATGAAAATCCAGAGACACCTTTCCACCAAAACCCAGAGAGAAACCAAAGAGAGTAAGTAAATTTTAATGTAAGAAGGGATTTCTTATAATAAAGAAAAAGTGTTCTTAAAAAATAAAAAGGATTTCAAAGATGTGTAAATTTATTAAGCAATTTAGTAACATAGTGAAGTATATATTATTTCTGGCAACTTTTTCGATTTATTAATTTTTATCGGGTTTTCTTATCAAATTGTAGGGTTTTCTTATCAAAATTGTAGGGTTTTTGAGTTTTTTTTAATTTTATGGGTAAGTACTCACAGATTCAAGGAATCCATAATAATTACATAATCTTTTCTCGTTCTTATTATGAATCTTATATCTATTTTGTGTTTTTTATCATTTTTATAATAAAAAATACCAAATTATATATAACTTAATTTTTCATGAGTAGTAGTCAGGAATCTGAAAATATTTTTTCTAACACTATCATTTGACACCTTTTTTAAAGCTATATATCGAGCGAAGCAACTTTATTTTCAATTTTTGGAACTTTTTCAAATTTCTTTATTTTTGTACAATGAAGCCAAAGTGAGTCAGGTAAAAAAAATAATTTTATTGTTGACCACGCGATATCGAATCTCCATTGTCGATTGTGAGGTAAATATCACATTATCTATGAATTTTGGTTAAATAATATCTTACACTGGAAAAATCCCGTTTTATCCCTCCGCAAAACCCCAATTAATATATATATCAAAGCGTCACGCACAGTTTATATATAAAAAATCAAGGTTGAAAAAATGACGATCTGCGGAGCCCCAAAACCCCATATATAGGGATATCAAAGGGCGACTAGACAATAAAGACTTGACAAAGATATATAATAGAGTATAGAAAAAATAATAAGAGAAAAAAGTAAAGTATAATAAGTAAAGAACAGTTGCAATTAAGATAATGTAGATGAATTATAACAAAAATCTTTTCTTTTTTGAAAACCTGAAAAAAGGCTGACGCCAAAACCCTTCGGGTAAGCCAAAAACGAGGCAATTTTAATTGATTGGGACGCGAGTCCTGAGCGAAGCGAAGACTCTGCGTATTGCGTCACATATGAAAACCCAAAGCGAAGTGAATGAAAACCAAAGTCAAACTTGCAAAGCCAAAGAGATAGTACTTTCTACTGATTAGAAGGTCTTTACTATAGAATGAAAACCCAGAGACACCTTTTCACCAAAACCCAAAGAGATGCCTAAGTTAGTAATTATATAATGAATAGGAATGGGTTTTCTTATAAAAATAGTAGGGTTTTCAGAATTTAATGAGTAAGTATTCACATATTATATCATTTACATATTATTATTTCTTTATTCAAATACATTACAACTTTCCAATACAATTTTTTTCTAATAAAATGAGTTTTTTATATATAATTTATTTATTTTTAATGAGTAGTAGTAAGGAACCTGTAACTAATTTTTTTATAACTATGTTTTTATCATTTTTTAAGAGGCTATATATCGAGTGAAGAACCTTTTTTTCCCTCTTATTAATTTTTTTAGTTTTGTCAATTATTATTATATGCAAAAAATCACATATGAGTTTCAATTTCTTTAATATTCATGAAAACCCAGAGACAACTTCCCACCAAAACCCAGAGAGAAACAAAAGGGAGTAAATAAATTTTAATGTAAGAAGGGATTTCTTATAATAATGAAAGAGTTTTCTTAACAAATAAAAAGGATTTCTAGGTTTTGTACAATTTGTTAAGCATTTTAGTAACATATTGAAGTATATATTATTTCTTGCAACTTTTTTGATTTATTTATTTTTATCGGGTTTTCTTATCAAATTGTCAAGGAGTTTCTACAAAAATTGTAGGGTTTTTGAGTTTTTTTTAATTTTATGGGTAAGTACTCACAGATTCAAGGAATCCATAATAATTACATAATCTTTTTTCGTTCTTATTATGAATCTTATATCTATTTTGTGTTTGTTATCATTTTTATAATACAAAATACCAAATTAAATACAACTTTATTTTTTTATGAGTAGTAGTCAGGAATCTGAAAATATTTTTTCTAACACTATGTTTTGACCCTTTTTTTAGAGGCTATATATAGAGTGAAGCAACTTTATTTTCATAATTTGGAACTTTTTCAAATTTCTTTATTTTTTGACTATGAAGCCAAAGGGAGTCAGGTAAAAAAAATAATTTTATTATTGACCACGCGATATCGAATCTCCATAGTTGATTGTGGGATAAATATCACATTAGATATGACTTTTGGTTAAATAATATCTTACACTGGAAAAATCCCGTTTTATCCCTCCGCAAAACCCCAATTAATATATATATCAAAGCGTCACGCACAGTTTATATATAAAAAACCAAGGTGGAAAAAACGACGATCTGCGGAGCCCCAAAACCCCATATATAGGGATATCGAAGGGCGACTAGAGAATAAAGACTTGACATAGATATATAATATTGTATAGAAAAAATAATAAGAGAAAAAAGTAAAGTATATTAAGTAAAGAACAGTTGCAATTAAGATAATGTAGATGAATTATAACAAAAATCTTTTCTTTTTTGAAAACCTGAAAAAAGGCTGACGCCAAAACTCTTCGGGTAAGCCAAAAAACGAGGCAATTTTAATATGATTGTGACGCGAGTCCTGAGCGAAGCGAAGACTCTGCGTATTGCGTCACGTATGAAAACCCAAAGCGAAGTGAGTGAAACCCAAGGTCAAACTTGCAAAGCCAAAGAGATAGTACTTTCTACTGATTAGAATGTCTTTACTATAGAATGAAAACCCAGATACACCTTTTCACCAAAACCCAAAGAGATGCCTAAGTTAGTATTTGGATAATGAATAGGAATGGGTTTCCTTAAGAAAATATTAGGGTTTTCGGAATATGATGAGTAAGTAGTCACAAATTATATCATTTACATATTATTACTTATTTATTCGAATGCATAACAACTATCCTATACAATTTTTATCATAAAATGAGTTTTTTATATATAACTTTATTTTTTATGAGTAGTAGCCAGGATTCTAAAAATATCTTTCTATAACTATGTTTTATCACCTTATTGAGAGCCTATATATCTAGTGAAGTAACTTTATTTCCGATATTATAAATTTTTTTGATTTTGTCCTTTTTTTATTATATGAAACAAATCACATATGAAATTCCATTTCTATAATAATCATGAAAACCCAGAGACACCTTTACCCCAAAACCCGGAGAGAAACCAAAGTGAGTAAGTAATTGTATATTTAAGTAAAGTTCTCTTAACAAATAAAACGGTTATCATTATTTGGAAAAATTTATAATGGATTTTAGTAACATCGTCAAGTATATATTATTTCTTGCAACTTTTTCGATTTATTAAATTTGATCGGGTTTTCTTATCAAATTGGTAGGGTTTTCTTATCAAAATTGTAGGGTTTTGGGAGTATTTTCAATTTTATGGGAAGTACTCACAGATTCAAGGAATCCATAATAATTACATAATCTTTTTTCGTTCTTATTATGAATCTTATATCTATTTTGTGTTTGTTATCATTTTTATAATACAAAATACCAAATTAAATATAACTTTCTTTTTTCATGAGTAGTAGTCAGGAATCTGAAAATATTTTTTCTAACACTATGTTTTGACACCTTTTTTAAAGGCTATATATCGAGTGAAGCAACTTTATTTTCAATTTTTGGAACTTTTTCAAATTTCTTTATTTTTTGATCATGAAGCCAAAGTGAGTCAGGTAAAAAAAATAATTTTTATTGTTGACCACGCGATATCGAATCTCCATTGTCGATTGTGAGGTAAATATCACATTATCTATGACTTTTTGTTAAATAATATCTTACACTGGAAAAATCACGTTTACCCCCTCCGCAAAACCCCAGTTAATATATATATCAAAGCGTCACGCATATTTTATATATAAAAAATCAAGGTTGAAAAAATGACGATCTGCGGAGCCCCAAAACCCCATATATAGGGATATCAAAGGGCGACTAGGCAATAAAGACTTGACATAGATATATAATATTGTATAGAAAAAATAATAAGAGAAAAAAGTAAAGTATATTAAGTAAAGAACAGTTGCAATTAAGATAATGTAGATGAATTATAACAAAAATCTTTTCTTTTTTGAAAACCTGAAAAAAGGCTGACGCCAAAACTCTTCGGGTAAGCCAAAAAACGAGGCAATTTTAATATGATTGTGACGCGAGTCCTGAGCGAAGCGAAGACTCTGCGTATTGCGTCACGTATGAAAACCCAAAGCGAAGTGAGTGAAAACCCAAAGTCAAACTTACAAAGCCAAAGAGACAGTGCTTTCTACTGATTTAAGTATGTCTCAATTATAGAATGAAAACCCAGAGACTCCTTTCCACCAAAACCTAGGAAAAGCCAAAGGAATCATTTTTATAATGAAAGATGGTAAAAAACATTTTGGGGTTTTTTTTCTTATAAAAATAGTAGGGTTTTCACATTTGATGAGTAAGTAATCAAAAATTATATCATTTACATATTAGTACTTCTTTATTAGAATACATGAAATCAATTCTATATAATTTTTATAATAAAATGAATGTTTTATATATAAATTTTATTTTTCATGAGTAGTAGTCAGGAATCTTAATATATTTTTCTATGACTATGTTTTGATAAGTAATTTACAGGTTATATATCGAGTGAAGAATCTTTTTTTCAAAATTATTAATTTTTTTAGTTTTGTCAATTATTATTATATGCACCAAATCACATATGAGTTTCCATTTCTTTAATATTAATGAAAAACCAGAGAATCTATTCAACAAAAACCCAGAGTGAAACCAAAGGGAGTAAGTAAATTTTTATGTAAGATGAGTTTTCTTATCAAAGTGAGAGAGTGTTCTTATAAAGTAAGTAAGGTTTACAAGGCTAAGATAAATTTATTAAGACTTTTAGTAACTTATTGAAGTTTAGATTATTTCTTACAAGTTTTTCAATTTATTAAATTTGATCGGGTTTTCTTATCAAATTGGTTGGGTTTTCTTATCAAAATTGTAGGGTTTTTGAGTTTTTTTTAATTTTATGGGTAAGTACTACCAATTCAAGGAAAGCATAATAATTACATAATCTTTTATCTTTCTTATAATGAATCTTATATCTATTTTGTGTTTTTGACCATATTTATAATATAAAATCTCAAATTAAATATAACTTTTATTTTTAATTAGTAGTAGTCAGGAATCTGAAAATATTTTTTCTAACAGTATGATCTGACACCTTTTTTAGAGGCTATATGTCAAGTGAAGCAACTTTATTTTCAATTTTTGGAACTTTTTCAAATTTCTTTATTTTTTGATCATGAAGCCAAAGTGAGTCAGGTAAAAATAATTTTATTGTTGACCACGCGATATCGAATCTCCATTGTCGATTGTGAGGTAAATATCACATTATCTATGAATTTTGGTTAAATAATATCTTACACTGGAAAAATCACGTTTAACCCCTCCGCAAAACCCCAATTAATATATATATCAAAGCGTCACGCACAGTTTATATATAAAAAATCAAGGTTGAAAAAATGACGATCTGCGGAGCCCCAAAACCCCATATATAGGGATATCAAAGGGCGACTAGGCAATAAAGACTTGACAAAGATATATAATAGAGTATAGAAATAATAATAAGAGAAAAAAGTCAAGTATAATAAGTAAAGAACAGTTGCAATTAAGATAATGTAGATGAATTATAACAAAAATCTTTTCTTTTTTGAAAACCTGAAAAAAGGCTGGCCAAAACCCTACGGGTAAGCCAAAGACGAAACAATTTTAATTGAATTGGGACGCGAGTCCTGAGCGAAGCGAAGACTCTGCGTATTGCGTCACATATGAAAACCCAAAGCGAAGTGCATGAAAACACAAAGTCAAACTTGCAAAGCCAAAGAGATAGTACTTTCTACTGATTAGAAGGTCTTTACTATAGAATGAAAACCCAGAGACACCTTTTCACCAAAACCCAAAGAGATGCCTAAGTTAGTAATTATATAATGAATAGCAATGGGTTTACTAATGAAAATAGTAGGGTTTTCACAATTAGATGAGTAAGTAATCAAAAATAATAACATTTACATATTAGTACTTCTTGATTCAAATACATTACAACTTTCCTATACCATTTTTCTAATAAAATGAGTGTTTTATATATAAATTTATTTTTCATGAGTAGTAGCCTGGAATCTCAAAATATTTTTTCTAACACTATGTTTTTATCACTTTTTAAGAGGCTATATATCGAGTGAAGCAACTTTTTTTTCCATATTATCAATATTTTAGTTTTGTCAATTTTTATTATATTCAACCAATCACATATGATTTCAATTTTCTTCAATATTCATGAAAACCCAGAGACACCTTCCCACCAAAACCCAGAGAGAAACAAAAGAGAGTAAGTAAATTTTTATGTAAGAAGGTATTTCTTATAATAAAGGGAAAGTGTTCTTATAAAATAAATAAGGTTTTCAAAGATGTGATAAATTTATTGAGGAATTTAGTAAGATAGTGAAGTATATATTATTATTTCTGGCAACTTTTTCTATTTATTAATTTTTATCGGGTTTTCTTATCAAATTAGTAGGGTTTTCTTATCAAAATTGTAGGGTTTTGGGAGTTTTTTCAATTTTATGGGTAACGACATCACCAAATTCAAAGAATTAAACTAAATACACTAACTTATTAAATCTTTCTTATAATGAATCTTATATCTATTTTGTGTTTTTGACCATATTTATAATATAAAATCTCAAATTAAATATAACTTTTATTTTTAATTAGTAGTAGTCAGGAATCTGAAAATATTTTTTCTAACAGTATGATCTGACACCTTTTTTAGAGGCTATATGTCAAGTGAAGCAACTTTATTTTCAATTTTTGGAACTTTTTCAAATTTCTTTATTTTTTGATCATGAAGCCAAAGTGAGTCAGGTAAAAATTTAATTTTATTGTTGACCACGCGATATCGAATCTCCATAGTCGATTGTGGGGTAAATATCACAATATCTAACAGTTTTGAATGAAAAATATCTTACACTGGAAAAATCCTGTTTTATCCCTCCGCAAAACCCCAGTTAATATATATATCAAAGCGTCACGCATATTTTATATATAAAAATTCAGTTGGAAAAATCGACGATCTGCGGAGCCCCAAAACCCCATATATAGGGATATCGAAGGGCGACTAGAGAATAAAGACTTGACATAGATATATAATATTGTATAGAAAAAATAATAAGAGAAAAAAGTAAAGTATATTAAGTAAAGAACAGTTGCAATTAAGATAATGTAGATGAATTATAACAAAAATCTTTTCTTTTTTGAAAACCTGAAAAAAGGCTGACGCCAAAACTCTTCGGGTAAGCCAAAAAACGAGGCAATTTTAATATGATTGTGACGCGAGTCCTGAGCGAAGCGAAGACTCTGCGTATTGCGTCACGTATGAAAACCCAAAGCGA
>ARYC01010877.1:0-19995 GCA_000711775.1 Oxytricha trifallax
GAACTCAAAGCTAACCTATCTAAGTTAGCAGCTCGAATATAAAACTTCATAAGAGAGAGAAGTAAGATAGACTACAATCCAGACTTAACTACATAAATAAAGATAAAGATAAAAGAGACAAGAATCAATCTTAAAAAAATAAAAAGTCATAAGACAGTAGATATGGGATTTAATTTAAAGTGCTTGACCCTTATATATCATCATATATATATATATATAAGATCGGGGTCCTCAGAGACCTCAATGTGATCATATTATTATTATTATTAATATTTATTATAAATATTACATCAAAGCGAAAAAAATGAAAGAGATATTTATATAATTTTTATAATTTATCATTTAATTGGATTCTAATATTTGATCAATTCAGAAATTTACAATAAAAATTTCTTTTCAAGATTTATAACTTTTTAAAGATCTGTCTTATTAATAAATTTTTTATTTGATTTTAATTTTTATATTCATTATAACGATTTTAATATATATTGTTTTAGGATTTATGATTCTCTTTATTTTTATAATTAACAAAAAAAATTCTTAAATAATGCATAAATTATACATATAATAAATTATTTTAGATTTGAATTTATGAGACTTAAATCCAAGTATTTTTCTTTTTAATATAGAATATAATTTAAGCATTATTACCCACTAAAATTTTATGCATTTTTTATTTGCACTATTTGATTTTTGTATACTAAATATAGAGAAATATTATATGCCAACAATCATTTAATGATAGAAAGATAAATAAAAGATCTTATTTGAAAATTATATTCCAAATTCTTTGACTATTTAAGAAAATCAAAACAAATCCAACAGATAGCTTTAAGGCTTATTAATTTATTAAAATTTAAAATAGAATATTATTCATAATTTTTGTTTATCATTAAGGTCAAATGAAAATCAAATCGAATAACTAACTTTAAAATAATATTTTTAAATTAAATTCAAATTTTATGATTAAAAATTATATAAATATTTATCACGAGATCTTTTTGTATTATATCTTCATTATTTTGATACCTCTCTAAAAAATTTAGTCTCGATATTATTAAAATTACTCGAATTCCCAAAGCATCTTGAATTTATGATGTTTGAATTGTTCAGGATAAGGCTTAATATTTTATGAAATTCTTTTTGAAACCCTTACATCAATGCTTTGTTTCACTTAAGAAATTTATTTGCTTTAATTTATGCTTTTTGATTATTCTTAACTTTATTCTTATTTTTAGAGATCAAATTACTGTTTTATTATTGTATTGCTTACAGTTTTAATTTGGATTTTATCTTAGAGTTCTTTAATTTATACGTTATGGCTTCACATTTAATCAAAGATATATAATGGAATACATAATAATAAATATAATAAGTATTGATTGAAGAGAGTGAAGTATTTTTGATTTTCTAAATCTCTTGTAAACTCATCTTTCTCTGTAATCAGATTATTGCTTGTACTTAATTATATATTATAACTGCTAATTATATTTATAATTTAATTCCAGAGCTGCATCTACATTCTTGATTTCACCTTTCTAAGAGAATTTTGAGTTTAATATAAATTAAGTTGAATCATTTTATATATTAGAAGCATCTAGTTGATTAGAATAGTATTCAAATTAATATCTTATTTATTTCAAATTCTTAAATTTCTAACATAGTTAAGGAAGTGTAATTTAGGTTTGCTATAAGTTTTTATTTTAACCACTAAGATATAAATTATTAATTTTGTTTTTTATAATAACACTTTAAATGATGAATTATTTACTATATTATTTAAATTATGTTCATGTTTACGATTATATTAAAAACAGTAAAAGCAATTATAGAATACCCAAAATTATCTTGTATAGTAGTGTCGTCATAGATTAAAATATATTTGGAATTTAAACTTAGCAAATTAAAAAGTATTAATTAATTAAAGTAACTAGTTTATAAACCTTGGGACTTTTAAAGAAATTTTATATTAATTTGGCTAAAAATTAATATTTAATGGAGTTTTTTTTACCAGATTCCTACAAAAAATTAACTCAATTAAAATTTGAAGGTCTGATTATTGTAGGAATACATTTGATTTGGGAAAATAAATAATAAATTAATTAATTAAATATTAAATTAGTGGCAGTTAACTTTCTGGAAACACTGATAATATGGTACTTGTTCGATAGAAAATTAAAAACTAGCTGGACTTTACTATTGGCGGTACCCCTCTATCGCATTCCTGAAGCGAGTTAGCTTGAGTTTAATTTTGACATTAAAATCAACTAAACAAATCACCAAAAATTAAACTCAAGCTAACTCGCTTCAGGGATGCGATAGAGGGGTACCGCCAATAGTAAAGTCCAGCTAGTTTTTAATTTTCTATCGAACAAGTACCATATTGTCCAGGTTTCCAGAAAGTTAACTGCCAATAATTTGATATTTAATTAATTAATTTATTATTTATTTTCCAAAATCAAATGTATTCCTACAATAATGAATTTGGACGATTTTAATATCTAGAGGTTAACTCGCTCTAACGGCGAGATAAAATAGTTTTTTTAGTATAATTACAGTTAATAATAATCTAGTCAGTATGATTTATGCAATATAAAATTATAATTGCATAAATAAAATTAAATAGTAGTCAACATAATCTGTAAATATTAGCAATTAATAGCTAATTGCGAGTATACACACTTCATTGAATTACTCTATTCTGTTAAATTTTACTGTTTCAAATCGCTTCACAATTCGAAGATAAATATACAAGAGCAATCCTCTATAATCCAACTTTTAAGTTTAGAAAATAATGATAGCCCATCATTAACACAGCAGTTTTTTGCAATAGTAAACGTCTCTCCATGAAAATTGCATTATACAATAAAGAATATATTTTGTTTATATTTATTTATTTATATAAAGAACCAAACCTATCTCTAACATTTTTATCATTGAGCTATTCTTAATTTTTTTTCAGGAATGTTATTATAAAAATTGAAAAGGTAATATTAATAGTCAACAAGAAAATTAATGTAAGATATGAAAATATATCACTTGGGGTTTATTAGAGAATTAATACTAAATTCCTTTTATCCTTCTTGAATTAACTTAAACTTAAATTTATTAAAGCAAATTTAATATGTAAGTTTACATTGAATTCTTAACTAAACTATAAGATTTTCAAACAATCTTTAAAATTTTTTTCATTTAGTTTTATGTTTATATTTCTATTATTTTAAAATATCTATAGTTTATAGTTTTTTAATATAAATTTACAATTTCAATTCTAATATGTAATTTGTTCTCAAATTTTTATTACTTTAAATTACACATATAATTATGTTACTTTGTATGTCATTTTGATTGAAATCGCATTTTATTATTTTCCCCATATACTCATATAAAATATTTATTATGAAAGATTGTTATTGTTAATAATTTTACTGAATAAATCTCAAAATCAAATTGAAAAATATAAGTCTTCCAATAAAATTATAAGCTTTCATAACTCTTTGACTCTTTTTATTTTTAAAACTGCTAAAAAGCTTATAGATGCTGTAAATCCAACAATACAATAAAATAAGGTCCCAAAGCTTTGAACAACACTTACACTTGAATATAGTAACAGTTAGTTAAAAAAAATTTATTGACTTTTGAAATTTATTAAAAATATATCCATTTAGTCAAATCTAGAATTTAGAGGAGTTTATTCTCTAAAATCAAATAATTGTGTGTCTATATTTTGTGAAGGTAGTACATTAAATTAAGATACTGATATAATCAAAGCATAGAGCATTTATTAACATTAATTTAAAAATTATGTTAATCTTTACGTTTTCTGGAAAATAAATATTGAATAATGGCATCTGGGATCTTATCTAAATAACATTCATCATTCCCCACAAGTATTACAAATAAGATGACCTATGAAAATAAATGAGATTAAATAGTTTACATAAAAAATTTAGTGTTGAATTTCCAACAACAATAGATTTCGTTGAGGTTGAGGCATATTTAAGTGCACCTAACAATGCAGCATTACCACCTTAAATAAAATAAATTTTTAAAAATTAATTATCTGAAGGCTCTTATTGCTTTGGGATGCTAAATATAAGAGAAAACTCACTAGCAATTGGTTTATTGAACTTTATTCTATAAATTTTCCATTTTACATAAATATTAGCTGCATTATATTAATCCCCTTAATAAAAAGATAATTTAAATTAAAATATTTTACCTTTGTAGAAATCAAATCAGGGTTTGTGAAGTTTAAATAAAAAACCAATTATCTTGTTTTAAATTATCGAATTCAAATATTTTTCAATCTAATTATCTTGAATCAAAATTTATTACTTCCAAATTAAAAGTGAGGTCCTCAATTTTAAATAATCTTGACGGCTTCATTAAATTTAATACTTTATATTTTTCCAATTAAATATATTGATTAAATAAAGCAAACATTAATTTTGAGTAAAATTAAGCAGATCAAATATCTAAAATTTTATATCTTTAAACCATTAAAAAGAACTTAGCAAATAATTACGTCTTTCTTAATGCATGTAAATTTTCTACGAAATTCAAGCATTGCTACATTAACTTACTAAAGAGATAAAATAGATTCGCATATATGATTATAGAGTTATTTAATTGCTAATATGAGATTTTATAACATTCACCAATGAATCAATATGCTTTAGCAAAATATTATTAATTATCTATTAAAATTTTAAAGCCAATTTTTGATATTTATATTAATATTTATTTTTACCAATACAAATTATTATATAGGTAAATATTTTTATTAAATTTTTGAATTTCTTTATATTTTTATTAATTGTCATCTATTATTTATATATTAGCAGGTACTAGATATAAAAAATTAACATAATTAAGATTTCAGCAGTAAATTCGATATTACACAATTAAAAACTGAATTGAAAATGAGAATAAATTTAATATTTATTATAAATTGCAAAAGAAAAAAATTATACAATATAGACCAATTTTATAATTTTATAAATTGTGCTATTTTACTAATTTTTGTTTTAATTGAAAAATAAATAAAGTTAAATTTTAAATTTGTTTTATTTATATTGCAAAACTATTAAATTTCTTAATTGTCAAGTATCCTTTATGATCGAATGAATATAGCTTAGCAGTCAGTGTTGGAGAGAAGCCTAATTTAGTGACCGATGGTTTATAACCATTTTTCAATGAATAATTAAAGATGATACCTCATCCTCAGTCATTACTTTGATGTTTAGATAGCAAGTAGATCTCATAGAGTTTTTATTTGTATCTGTAATTATGACTTTTATAGATTATGATCCATTGTTGTTTAAACCAGGACTTATCTTAAAGGTTGGTTAGCTAAGCAAAATTAAACTTACTTGAAGAAGCAATATCATTAAATTTAGATATAAATAATATTTATTCTTTATGAATTACTCTAAATTTTAAGAAATTCAAGAAATAGAAATAATAATTAATATTGTATATTTATATTATCCTATCTACCTTGACTTTACAATTCAGTCTCTAATTATCCTGGTTATATAAGCCCAAATGATGCAATCAAGTTTCCCACTCTCCTGATTGATTATGATAACGATTTTTCGATTCAAACATCCTCTCATGATAATTGTTATATCATTCATTCTAATTGTTTCTTGAAAGAATCAAGTTGTTTATTATAAGCATTAAAAGAAGCAGAGCTTGTCATTATAGAATATATATATTAAGCTTTTGCTTCGTTCAATACTTTTATTTATTCTCCTCCTCTTTTTGTCATTGACAATTGTTTGTTTTGCAATTTTAGCATGCAATTATTGTCAAAGATAGTAAGCTACCTTTAGCATGGAGCTTCCACCATTACGCTAGAGCACTAAAAGGAAAACAGCTATAAGCATTTTGCTGATATGTTTTATAGTGGAGTCTTTGCCCAATTGAAGTCTATCGTTCCATAATTGACACTAAAAAATCTCGAATGATCTAAATTTTCTATTCTCAAAGTTCTAAGACTGCTCTGAGGATTTTGAGGTCCCTGGGGAAATTGAGGTCCTGAGGAAATTGAGGTCCCTGGGGGAAAATGAGGTCCCAAAGCAAATGAAGCATAAAGTCTTGAATAAGGATTAAATAGTACAATATTACCTCGAATGTAAGCTTCTGATGATTATCAAAGTAGTTTAACAAAAGCTCAGGATAGAGCTGAATTCCTAATACAATTTCAATTTAGAACCTATTCAAACTAAAAAATTCATCTTTGATTGACTCGCAATTCAGTAATGCTCTATTAAATGATTGAAACCTGACAGTTCTTATCAAAGATTGTGAACTTTTGATACCTTGATAAAAGGCAACTTTGGCAATTTAGACATAAAATTTATAGGTCCACTTAAAGGCAAAGTTTGATAATGACACTTCAATTATCAATAAAAAATCACTTTTAAATTTGAAATCAAAATTACTAACCCACTCAATCAACTTTATCGAAAGTTTTCTAATGCTGAATCATCCAGGCTCATTGACTAACGTGCAAGACTTAATACTGTTCTCAGGTTTAAATGCTTGAATCCAACTCAAGACTCACAAGTCTATTTAAGCTTCAAACTAATTCATGAACTTACTAGCATTCCTTGCTCTATAATTCAAAAAATCTGTAGATTCTAAAGTTCATAGGCCTATGCAAATATACAAATCTGAAACTAATATAAGCTTTCCCAAGACAATATTGAATTCCTATCAAACTAGAACACGCTACAAAGTCAGGCAGGAATGACTCTTGCAGAGAGATGCGTGATGTTTTCACAGAAGATTCCCAGAGATAAAAATTTCTCCCTCCAAACTATCTCGAATTTATTAAGAAAAAGGAATAAAGCTAAAGTTTATAAGTGTGGGAAAATATATGGGCCCAGTTTAAAAACTTAAGACACATGGGCTATTTTTAGAGATGAAATCATAGCTAACCATTGCTCTTCAACAAGGACGGAAAATAGTTTTTGTTGATGAGGTGATATTCATTTACTCTACTAATCTAAAGCAAGAGTTTAGTAATCGCCATCTGAATATAATTGTGAAAGATAAACTACAATTCTCGAAAAGCATAGCGGTAGTTGCAGGGGTATCTCCTGACAGTGGTTTGGAACTATACTACACTTATGATAGATCAGTTGACATTGAAAAGTTCTATGATTTTTTCTTAGGATTGTATGAATAAAATATCACAAGTAAGCTCGTTTTCGTTCTTGACAATTTAAGAGTTCATCACAGCAAAAAGATCAAAGCGTTGTCTGAGGAGTTGGGCATCATTCTCATATTTACTCCACCATACTCTCCTCAATATAACCCTATTGAGAACTATTTTTCAGTTCTCAAGAACTAGTTCAAGAGAATGAAGATCGTTGGACAAGACCAGAAATTTTATGCTAAAAGTGTCTTGAAGTAAGTATTCTGTAGCATAGATGACTGAACAATAAGAGAAATATGCAAGAAAAAATTGAAAAGGTTTGATTTGTGACTTAATTTAAATTATGCTATTAAAAACTCATATGATAAATCTAATCGCGTTTGTGTTCATCATGCCAGTGTCGGATTAAGATTCAATCATTGTGGTCTTCGTTTCTATCAGGCGAGCTCCATCAATTGGCTTCGTACCTTTACTAGCTGAGGCATGCTCTATTCCCCTGAATGGTTTAAGCGACAAAACATTTGGAGGCGACTGCTTAGGTTTCCTGACCTTCATGAATTTCGTTGAAGCTTTCAAGAGCTGCATGGTCCTCCCTGATTTTTCTAAGTTTTAGTTAGTTTAAGATATAGTAAGTTACTTGAGATGAATGTATGGCTGGTCAATTGGGAGAACCAGTCGTGAGTAAGTAGTCATTCTTTTGACCTTGCCCATCACCACCGTCCTACTCACCCTTGACTTGTTGATGATGTGTGAGAGATACTCGGGCTGGATTGTGTTTAGAACGTTGAAGAAGTATTGCCTGTCAATAGGCTTGGACTTCTCTGACATATCAGGCAGGTAGATGCTCAGCTCTTGGTCGTCACACACTTGCAAATACAGTTGCCTTACCTAAAGTTCATCGTACTTTGGCACCTTCACCATCTTTATCTGGTCCATTTTCAGAAGCCTCTTACTTCCCTTAAAAATCAGACGGAGGTATTCTCTGTTGATGCCCTCGATCGGTGACATGTAGTATCCCACTATAAATGTCAGGGGTAGTAATTATTACGAATCTCAGTTAGATAGGCGTATATGTCAACTTTGGACTTGAACTTTCCTCCTAGTTCATGGGGTGTGATCTTCAAAATGCTCTCCTCAGCTTAACTATCACTCATCTGAAAATGATGATGTGATCTTTTCTGAGAAATTTACTCCATAAATGATATTCCCTATAGCCAATTAAAAATAAAATAATAATAATCACATTAACTATTAGAAAAACAGCGAGTTTAGTCGTAAAGATTATTTTGATTCTGAAATGATCTCTTAATGAGTATAAATTTTCCAAAAAAGTAGGGGGCCTCTGTGATTTTTTCCCCCAAAAAAATGAAATTTTTGCTGTGATTTTTTTGGTGATTATTTGTGATTTTTATCGTTTTCCTGTGATTAATCACACTTTTTACAGGATTTTGTGATATTTTTGGAAAAAGTTTTTGTTGTCATTTTATTGATTGACCCCTCCCCATTATATTATCACATTCGATGCTGATGCCTAAAATTAAAATTAAGCAATTCTAATTTAAAATTAGTTAAGTTTAAGAAATCACAGATTCACAATTTCAAAATGAGCGCCTCTCAAAGTTCACTCTACGATAGCGATGATTCTCGCTTTCAATCTAAACTATCATCAACCATGTCTGTGCATTCTGTAAAGTAAAAGACATCTGCAGACCTAAATAAAAGAGACTAGAAAACTCGATACAAGGAAGATTCGACGAGAAGTAAACAATCCTACGCGGAGTTAAAAAAATATTATGATCAATCACAGGCCAAGGACCTGTGTGCTGAGTCTAAAAGAACCCTGAGTGTGATTACCAATAACTTTCAAAAAACTTACAAGGATATTCAAGATCATCCACGGCTACTTGATTACCCCCTAAGTGAACTAGATTGTGAGCTTGCGAAAAACTTTATCCGAGTGAAGAGATATTCTTTAAAAAGGGCTCTGCTTTGATGAAAGACTAAGAAAGCTTCACATCTCTAAAATAGAGGATCAAGTTTAGAATTGTAAGCACTGATTGACAAAGGTTTCTTGAAGCCTTAAACCAAATCCTCGAACGAGAACTCTCAATAACACAATTAATCTTTAGCTGACGTTTCTAAACTATCGCACTTCGCCATCCAGCACTTTGCAGATCTTGATGAGGGTTATCAGCTCAAACTAATCTAAAAGTTGAATCAGTGTCTCATCTCAGATAATAAATTCTACAATAAAATTGTGGAGGCTTAGCTTTACCTTTAACAAAAACACATTGTCGAACTAGTCAAGACTAGAGATATCCAGCTTATCGAAAAGGAACTTAAAAATTACACCTAATCCCAGATTCTTAAGTTCCACTTGGCAGCTTCTTCTAACATAAAAGAGTTACCATTAGAGGGCCAGACCCTAATTCACATGCTCTTCCCAAATTTAAAATACAGCGTTGAACTCAAATATTTGATGAGGCAGAGAAAACTTTGTTGGGCATTATGGCATCGTCAATAAATAGACACCTTAAGGATGGCAACTAGCCAATGACAATGGGATTGGTTGGTTTATTGTTAGAACTTGACTCACTATCATCATTAAAAACCATAACCTCACCTGAAAGCATTAACATCTTTCAACAATTCCTTGTAAAGAATGGTTTCAATGAAAATGAAGCTGGGCTGATTGGGAAATTTAAAGAAAATTTTCTCTATCATGACTTCATCCCAGCAATTAAAAAAGTCAATAAACTTTACAAAGAGGACCTGATTGCTATGATTTCAATCTCAAAGGTGAATCAGTATTCTTCCAGCATGCTAAGCGAGCTCATAGCTATATATTCATAAAGGAGGATACTTTTGTCGATGCTTTCTAAGCGTTCGCACATTAATCTACAAATGGAGCGGATAGTTATGATACTTTAATCTGTCAAAAGACTTTGAGCTTGATTAGTTAGAGTAAATCTTTAGTTAGGATGAGGCTTCATGGATGAGCCAACTAAGCAAGTTGCAATCTTGTTCTTAAAATACAAAACACTAACTGATATTGAGCGCAAAAGCTAAGAAGTTTGGTAGGAATTTTTGAAAACTTCAATCGCTGATAATTTAGTCCCTATAGATGAACTTTACAGATGCTCATAATAAATGGAGGAAACGTGCCAAGACTACAAGCACTCAGTCTATCAATCAACAATAGCTGCAATTACTTTGAGTCAGTAAAAGAGTAGCATTTAGATTTAGATGCCTACAGCATCTGGTAAAACTTTGGTGTAGGGACTTTTGAATTGTTATTGGATTCATTATGGCAAGAAAGTTCTGATAATAGTTCCGGATTAAATCCTGAAACTGGAAACATAGAGATTTCTTCAACCTCTAGAAATTTAGCTGAAAATAGAAACTATTGACAATTTTTACAAAACTAAGAGGTCTTATGATATTTTAATCATAGATAAATTTGATCGAATTGCGTGGAAGCATCCTTTTCCCCCCACCATGATGGCAAAATTTATGGTCTGTGGGATTTAGGATTGAGCAAGTCATACTTGTTAAGCGCCACCTGCGACTCTGGGATTCAAAGATTTCTAGCCCAAGTTTGTATTCAACCAAAAATTTTGAGGTTCAAAAGCCAATACGAACTTTTAAATAACTAAGCCAAGATTTAGGTGGGGGAATAAACATTTGCTCAAGTGAAGAAGAGAGATGGACAAAAGTTAAGAAAGTTATAGAAGAATTGAGCCTCTCTGTTCCAATAATAATCTTCTGCAATTACCATGAGAAACTCACTGTAATAAAAATGATAACCCAAATGGATTAAATTAAAGTAAAAATGAGTATATCGCAAGCAACTCTAGAGGATATTCAATCGTGGTAAAATGGGATATTGATTCTTGCGCATGATGAAAGTTATGGTTACAACACCAGATTCAGAAACGATGCCTCAGTACTAATAGAATCAAAACCCCAAAACCCTTTCAGTAGTTTGACTGAGTTTCTGATTGATAAAAGTAGACTATTAGTGCATACTTTATTAGGGTTTTAATAGGGTTTATGTAGGGGTTTAATGTTTATATATTAGTATTTTAAGTGAGTATATGCGAGGTTTGGCGTCAGTTTATGACAGTGAGTATATAGATTTATTGTTTAAGTTGCGATATGAATGTGATGAATATAGTGGATAACTCAAGCCTGTTCTGAATTATACGTCTATAGCAAGGCTACTCCATAAATCTCCAGCAACTGTGAGGTCTCACTGTCTATTAGCATTGAATTTAAAGAGATAGCATCTTAATTCTAAGCCTAAGAGACCCTTAAAATTTTAGCAGCATCATATTGAATATCTTATTAATGATAAGACTCTTAAATACTGGGCTCATTTCTCTCTAGCCTAGAGGGCTGTGATGTTTCATCGCCAATTTCCTGAGCTTCACATCTCTGCTTAATCTATAGCGAACATATATAAAAAGAATGGAATATCTTACAAGACAGTCAATCGCATTAAGAGAGTGATTGACTTTAATGTTCCATTTTATAAGGATAATTTAAATTATATATTCGATTAAATGCAAAGGGCTTAAGAGCATAATATAAAGTTCATACACGCTGATGAGGCAGTATTCACCATTAATACCTTCATATCAAGGTCTTGGTATAAGAGGTACAGCAACATTGAAGTATATGATTAAAAGGTTAAGGTTTAAACTCATGCAATACTTGGTGGAATAAGTGAAGATAGTGGCCTCGAGACTTAGGTTATTCACCCTCGTTCTATAAAGACTGAATAATATATTAAATTCTTGCAATAACTGAGAGATAAGTACGCTGACTAAGAGATTATTCTATTCGTTGATAACTTGTCAGTTCATAAAACTAAAGACTCAAGGAAGGAATATGAAAGGCTAAATATAACACCTGTATTTAATGTTCCTTATAGCCCTTAGTTCAATGGAATTGAATTGTATTGGGGTTATTGAAAGGTCATTATAAGAAATTGCTGCTCTACCATCTGATGCATGATTTAAAGATAGATACAGTCGATTTTATTAAGAGTGCTGCTAAGAGAGTCAGCGATGAGAAAGCTAAAGTATGCGCAAGAGAAGGGAGATTTTGTGTAAATAAATAAGTTTTAGATTTAAACAAATGAATAAGTTCACATATTAAATTTGCCCGTAAAGGGATTTGGCTTCTCTTTCTTTTCTTCCTCTTAAGGCTTGCTTGGGCCCATGTTTCTTCTCTTAGTGCCAGCTCCTGCATCTATGTCATCTCTTCTGGCTTTTATAAATCTTTGAAGAGCCTCTTACTCAATTCATGTTTACATAAGACTTTCTCTCTCTGTTTAATTTGCTGCGCTCTTTCATCAAGTATATAGCACTACCAAGTTTTTCTATAAAAGTAGAAGACTAAGCTTACTTGAGATGAAAGGATGCTTTTGAAGTTCCTACAGCCAGGTATCACTTATTTTAATACCTTGCTTCTCTTTTTCTTCAGGAGAGATGCTGTAGCGTTTCTTATGAGCCTCTTAAATAACTTCATTTAAGTACTCAGGTTTCAGAGTTGCAAGAACACCAAAGAAGAAGTTTCTCTCTGGAAACTTATTAGAGAGTTGTAGCTTTGATGGAAGGTAGAGAGCTACTTCCGGATTCAAAACCCCAAAACCCCTTAGTGAGGTTTATAAGTGCTTTGATTAGTAGGGTAAAGTTGGGGTTTTATTAGGGTTAGTAGAGAAATTAGGCCAGTTTGCAAAATGAGAAATAGAAATTAGCGATTTTTGGGGTCTATTTATGATGAGAAATATTTACATTTACTGCTTAAGCTTAGGTAAGGTACGAGTATTAATATAGACTAACTCAAACAAGTGATGAATTATTGTGCGATTGCAAAGCTATTGTGTAAGAGTGCTTCGACTGTAAGGTATCACTGATAGTTAGCTGTTTAGCATTTCAATTCTGGTTCCTGATAACATCCTGTAAGAAAATAAAAGTTCTCTTAGCAGCATATTGAATATCTCTGCGATTCTAAGACTCTTAAGTATTGGGCACATTTCCCACTTGACTAGCGAGCTGTGATGTTTCATCGCAAGTTTCCTGACATGCGTATCTCACCATAGACTATCGCAAATATTTATTGAAGGAACGGTATTACCTTCAAGACTGTCAATAGAGTGAAGAAAGTGATTGACTTTACTCTGCCATTTTATAGTAATAATTTAAACTATATATATGATTAAATGCAGAGGTCTGTTGATAATAACATCAAGTTCATACACGCTGATGAAGCTGTGTTTCGTTCAACACCTTTATTAATAAGTCTTGGTACAAGAAGTACGATAATATAGAAGTGTATGACTAAAAGGTTAAGGTTGTCACTGACGCAATTTTGGCTGGTATCAGTGAAGATTCAGGCTTAGAAACTTATGTTATTCATCCTCGCTCTATTAAGCGAGAGCAGTATATAGAGTTCTTACATAAGCTAAGAGATAAGTACAACGATCAAGAGATCATCCTGTTTGTTGATAACCTCTCAGTTCATAAGACTAAGGAATCTAAGAAAGCTTATAAAGAATTAAAGATAACTCCTGTGTATAACGTTCCTTACAGTCCTCAATTTAATGGAATCGAATTCTATTGGAGTTAGATTAAGACTCACTACAAGAAACTCTTGCTGTATCACCTAATGCATGATCTACCAATCGACACAGTAGACTTAATACAGAGTAGTTGCAAGAGAGTCGGTAAAGACTAGACTACGATATGTGCAAGGAAAGGAAGAATGAATGTTTATTAATAAGTGTTAGACTTAAATGAATGAATTATTTCACATATCAAACGAACTCTTATGGATTCGGCTTCTCTTTCTTTTCTTCCTCTGGTGCTATACTAGGACCCATGTTTCTTCTCTTTGTACCAGCACCAGCATCTATGTTCATATCATCAGACTTTTAAACTTAATTATAAAGTCTCTTGCTAACTTAATGAATGGTTTGAGACTTTCTCTCTCTGTGAACCTTTGCATTCTCTTTCATTAGAAATATACCAGTTCCAGGTTTCCCTAAAAAGTTATAAATCAAAGCTTACTAGAGAGATAAGGATGCTTCTAAAGCTCTGCTAGCCACGTCTCGCTTATTAGTATTCCTTGCTTCTTTTAATCTTCAGGAGAAATAGAGTAGCGTTTCTTATGAGCTTCTTCTATAATTTCTCTCAAATAATCCTCTTTGATTGTACCAAGAACACCAAAGAAGAAGTTTCTTTCATGCAACTTATTTGAGAGCTGCTTCTTGCTAGGAAGGTAAATAACGACTTCATCATCTTTCATTGCATCCTCGTAGAGATTTGTGACTGAAATCTCTGGGTAGTTAGGTATTTCAATCAGTTTGATTTCTATGTTTTTAAAAGCTTTCTTCTCCTCGCAGAGTATTGCTTTTAAGAATGATATTTTAGTACCTCCCATCGTTGGAAGGAAAAGACCAACTGTATACATCGTTGATTAACATCAATTTATTTTACCATGCTAAGTAAGGTATCGATAGAGATCCTCCTTGCCTCTGAATCTTGAGATCATTTCTTGAGCCTCAACCCTTTTCATTTGTTCATTGAATGATTCCATCTTTGTTCCTCTACCTATTAATGAATTTCAAGTTTTAATTTATAGACTTCTGGATACTATCCTTTAAAATCTTACTATTAAATATGGGCATCTTATAGGAGGTCAACCCTGTAAAGATACGTGGAGAAGGTTCGCAGAAGCTGTAACAAACTTCAGAGATGGAGCTCCATTTTTATCAATTTAGTTCCATTAAATTAGTACTAAATTTGTTTAAATTTAATTAGTACCGGTACTAAATTCGTTTAAGTTTAATTGGTACCAATTTAATAGTACCAAAACTTAATTAGTACCTAGTTTTAATTCAGTGAGGTTTTAATGGAAAAGTTCCAATCTGGTTCAAAACTTAATTGGTACCAGTACCAACCTGAACTTTATCTGAGTTGGTACCAGAATCAAAATTATTAAGTGCAAAATTACAAAAATTATAGTTATAAACTGAGTATAAATATGAAGTCTAAGAGCTGAGATCAAACCATCATTAATGCTGTAGCAACTCCTATATAGTCCAGCTATAGCTATAGAGGTTTTAAGAGCTTTATAATAGAAATTTAAATTTGAATTTAAACATGGCGGTCAACTTAAATCGTAGAGCGGCACTTTTAGGAACAGGTCAATCAATGCTTAACTTTGGTTCAACCAAGAAACAAGAAGTTATATATATATTGAGAGTGAAGCAGAGCTAAGAGCTCTTGAATTTGAAGCACAGGTTTTTATTATATAGGTTTAAAACATGAAACAGAAAGCTGAGATATAAGTTTAAACATTAATAAAAGATGTTGAGGAAGAAAAGGAACAGCTTCAGATTTAAAAGATTAAAACTTTTGAATGTTAAGACTGCTAAATTTTTTCTCTACTGATTCCAGTTCGAAGAGACATATGAAAGAGGTTCACTCTGGAAAGCTAAGGTGTATTTTAAGCATGATAAGGTCGATGGCAGGTAATAGTGCACGACTTGTGAGAAGTCTTATACTCACTCAGCTAAAGTTAAGAAACATATGCAGAAGCATCACCTAAGTGAGTTCTTGATTTAAGATAAAGAGACTTAGAAATTAGTGCCCGCTAAAAGAAAATCTAATAATCTTGAGACTTAAAAAGAACAACAGAGAAGCTCAAGAGGCAGAAGCGAATAGAATTAATGAATCAACCTGCTGGTAATGTCTTTTTAGCATGCTTTTAAGAGAGAGCCATGTATATTCCTGCACTAAATGCAGTAGACCTTAGCAGTTGTAATGAAAACTACTTACATATTAACGTACCTGCTAAAGCAAAACTCATAGTGGTTGATGACTATGCCTACAAGGTATATCCTTTCAGCTATCTCCTTAAAAACAAGCAGTATCAAAATGAGTTTGCTAACGAATATATTGTACTTAGAGAGGCTTAGAAAAAAGATTGCAAGAATTTGCTCAAGCTAAGATGGTGTTATTTTAGGGTTTGGTTTCATCGCACTAAGGCTAAAAAAGTTTGAAATGACACTCCGAGATTATCTATATTTAAACAGATACCCAGATGCCTTGAATGATATTCTATCTAATATGATAAAGGGTGTTTAGGAATTTCACGAGCTTGGATACGTTCATAGAGATTTGAAGCCTGAAAATGTTATGCTAAACCTTTGCCCTTTAGAAGTAGTTGTAATCGATTTTAATAGGGCCTTAAGATAAGAGATTGTAACCTTAGCAAAGGTTGTTGGTACTCCAGGTTACTTCCCAATCAGAGAGAAATGGACTAATGGCTCTATTTAGTGGGATGTTTGGGCAATAGCTGCAATAATTTTAGAGTGCGATATGGAAAGCATGACTTACATTAATACAAAATATGAAAAATAATCAATAAATCTAGCTGAGAAGCACATAAAACAAGATGATGTATGCTAAGAAATAAAGAAGATTGTAGAGAAGATAATGGTAAGAGCTCCAGCATATCCAAGACAATCCTTAGACGATATGCTCGAACCACTATAAAGCGAGATTCAAGAGATACAACAAAGACAAGCAAGTAAAATTCGTGTGATATAATTAAACTAATACTCATTAAATACATATTAAAGTCTCAATAAACTTGCGTTTTCTCTACTAACCCTAAAAAAACCCCAACTTTACCCTTCTAATCAAAGCACTTATAAACCTCACTAAGGGGTTTTGGGGTTTTGATTACTCATAGCATCGTCATATAGGTTAGTAACTGATATTTCAGGGTAGTTAGGTATCTCTATCATCCTAATTTCATTAGACTTAAAAGCTTTTTTTTCTCACTCAGTAAGGCTTTAAGAATGAGATTTTAGTTCCCTCCAAAGTTGGTAAGAACAATCCAACTATAATGGATTTATTAATCTTACTTAAGAACTTACCTTGCTATACCAAATATCTATAGAGGTCCTCTTTACTTCGAAATTTTCCTATTAAATCTTGAGATTAAATTCTCTTCATTGCATCATTCATAGACTCCATCTTGCTTCCTCTTTCTAGAAATGTTAATGAAATTTAAAATTATGGAATCCATTCTAAGTTTATTAAAATCTTACTACTAAATAGGGAGGACCTACTGGAGGTCAACCTTGAAAAGATATGCGGAAAAGCATTGAAAAACCTGCTCCAAGTTTCACAGATTGATTTCCATTTTATCAAACTATCTCCATTAAATTGCTCCTAATAATGTTTAATTATTTTAGGAGGTCCTCCAAATTAAGTTCAAACTTTATTAGGAGTTAAATTTTAAGGTTAAAACTTAATTAGGAGCTTATTAAATTTATAAATGTTTAATAACTTTACCTCCAAATTAAGTTCAAACTTGATTTGGAGGACCTCCTAGAGAAACAAAACTTCATTAGGAGTATTTTAATTTAATAAAATTTATAAAATTCTCATAAAATATGTCAACTTACAGTCTTTTATGGTTAGTTAATTTTCTTTCCTCTCAGCAAAGAATCTTCTTGAGTGTCTTATACTCTACTATATAAGTTTATCTAGGTAGATTTTATCATTATTATAATAAAATATATCAGAAAACTAAAATGAGCGCTAACCTTTTGAGAAGAGCGGCATTACTTGGATCATGTCAATAAAAGTTATCATTCCAGCAACCAAGAAAAGTAAAGACCAGAGACGCTTGTACTCAGTGGAAGCCTACTTATGACAACTTTGATCAGTCTAGCTTTGAGATTTAAATATAAGTTAAGTAGGAGGTTATATAAGAAGCTGTGCAAATTGAGGAGGAGATTAAACAACCCGCCATAGAGCATTAATAAATCCCAGCCAAAGTTGATTATTAATGCAAGAATGCAATAAAGCTTTCCCTTACAAGTCAACTTATAAGAGACACTTGAGAGATATACACAACGATACGCCAAGGTTATATCTCAAGCACTAAAAGAAAGATGAAAAGTATGTCTGTGAGTTCTGTGAGAAGCCATATTCTCATACTAGAGACCTTCAAAGTGCACTTAAAGAAAAAGCACAATTAAAGTTTTGTCTTTATTCATGAACCCACAGGGAATAGATTCCTCTAAAAGAGAAGATCAAGTAACCCAGTGGAGTCTCTATGAGTTGAAGTCTAGAAGTAAGTTAAAATGAAGAAAGCAGTCAAGAACTTTCCAGTCTCTGAGATCAATAAAATTATGGTTAAAATAGAGGCAATGAAGATTCCTATATTAAAAATTATTGACTTATTTTCTTGCCTAGAAAGCTACCTCACTCTTGAAGATAAAGTAGAGAAGAGAGTCATTACTGATGAATAATATGCTTATAAGATATATCCTTTCAATTACTTCCTTGCTGATGACAAGTTCCAAATGGAATTTGCTAATGAATATTATGCTCTTATAAAGGCAAAGTTAAATGAGTGCAGGCATATCATCTAGCTTGATGCTATTTTACTTGGTAAAGATCATGTAGCCTTCAGGCATCCTTTACTTGAATTGACTAACAGAGAATTCTTATCTGACAATATATGTCAGAGATAAATTAGCTAGATAGTATACCAGATAGTTGATTGGATTGAAGAGCTTCATAAGCTAGGATATGTTCATAGAGACTTAAAGCCAGAGAACATCATGATGAACTTTCAGCCTCTTAGAGTTTATATTATTGACTTCAACAGAGCTCAAAGAGTGCAAGCCTCTGCATAAGGAAATGTATACGGCACTCCTGGATATCTCCCAGAGAGAGAGAGGATTGGAGAGATGGAGACACTTATGAGATATCTGGACTCTAGCAGTAATAATAATAGACAGCGACATGCCAAGAAACGATTACTTTAGCTGCAGAGGTGAGAGAGATTCTAAGCAGAGAATCAAACAATATCTCGATAAAAATAAAATAAATGGAGGTCTCAGAGAACTTGCATGCTCAACTATTATCAAGCCAAGCTAAGAGAATTAACAAACAATAGAAACAATCAAACATCAACTTAGAAAGATAAAATTTAGAGAACTGCCATATAACTCTTAGCTTATGTTTGTGTGAAATATTTTAAAAACTCGCTTGTTATACTCACTTAAAATACTAATGTTTAAACTTTAAACCCCTACATAAACCCTATTAAAACCCTAATAAAGTATGCACTAATAGTCTACTTTTATCAATCAAAAACTCAATCAAACTACTAAAAGGGTTTTGGGGTTTTGAATGCGACATCGATTCAGAGAGTCAGTATCTATAAATGAGAGGCAGGAGTTCGCGAAGTATGGGAGCATTGAAATCAAAATATTTTCCTATATCCACTCTGCCAAAGTAACAGATTTTACATAAGATGAAATAGATGACAATTGAGAAGCTCGACAAGCTTGAGCAGCTTGTGGCTCTCATCTATAAAAAACGATTCAGCAAAGTGCTTCTAGAAGCGATGTCAGATGCCTAAAAGGATCATGATATAATCGAGATCCTGGAGGACTTGAAGCAATTGATCGGTGATACTGCCTTTAAGAAAATTTCTCATACCGTTAGAAATTGAAATAAAGTTGGTCGACTTTTAAAGCATCTATATCCTAAAATTATCGAATAATGTTGATCTTAAATTTATATATTCACTCAAATCATCACGATTTTAGCTGAATGATAAACTAGAATAATTTCTGTACTAAAATTTGTATTTAATTCATAGCATTGAATTTATTTATAAAATTTTTAACTATTTAACAAAATTAATTAAAATTCAACTTTTTAATTATAAATTATGGCATTAATTTTGTTGATACTCTCCATTTTTATATTTTAGACTTT